>OX401404.1:6934976-7025618 GCA_947846245.1 Cerastoderma edule
CAGTCATTCAGAAAGCTCAGGTAGGAGCGACCTATATTAAGGTACTATTATTTCAAAGCCCTCTTGTCATAGGCAATTTGTTAATAATTGCTCAAGATAACAAACCCCACTTCGTACAGAGACAGAGAAAGAGGAAAAGAGATGCGACAGCAATTGAAGGAATGGAGAGAGAGGGAGGAAGAGCTTTTTCCTTCTTTGTGTGTATGGTCCGCGGATGAATGCAATAAAGGCAGATAAAAGTAGACCCCTCTATACTACGGCCGACAGCAGAATACACGCAGAGGGAAAAAGCGGACGAAAGCAATTTAGAAGAAAAAAGCGGACGGATTAAATTTAGACAAAAATTAAGACGAAAAAGTGCAAAGAACACAAAAAGAAGTCATATACATCGTTACAACTCTTCATTTAAGCATAAAGCTATCGATATCGTGCCGTCCGCTCTTTCCCTCTATACTACGGCCGATCGAGGAGAATACACACAAAGAGAGAAAAAGCGGACGAAATCATGGAATAGACAATTACCTATAGCGGAGAAAAGGATACATTTGCATGCGGAGAGAAATATCTTTGACAACAAACAAAAAGGAAAACGATTGAGATCGAAAGTGGTTGTCTCTCCTATTTCTGGGTTTACTAACAAAGAACTGTTGACCTGGGGACATGAGAAATAAAACACTTTTAATCAACTACAGAAAGGAATGTTATTTTAAGAATTTCTGGACACTGTACTCTGGGTTATAAAACCCATGATGATATTTATCACAATTCTATTCTTACAAATTCCTTACAATGTTTTACCTCCAAAACCATTCTAAATATTTTATGTGGAACAGTCATAAATCACAAGGCGATTCCCCTTCGTTAAATGATAACTTATCAGTAATGATTCAAATTGTAAAAAGTTAAGAATAAAAAAAAAGAATTGAATAATAATAAAAAAAAAGACATCAACATCATTTAAAACGTACAAACAAACATGTTAAAAAGTGTTCCTTTTTTGTAAATAAATATTCCAAAAACCGTTAACGGTGATTAATGGTCAAATAAGACTGAACATATAAAAGAAACAAAAGTCTAAAACGTTGGTAAATCAAAACATATCACCAGAGACATAGATAACAGAGCTCTGTTATCTGTCTCTGATATCACTAAAAAGTCATTTCCATCGTAACAACACTTCATTTAAACATATAGCTATGGAGTGTCCATCGATCTCGTGCCGTCCGCTTTTTCCCTCTATATTTGCTTTCGTCCGCTTTTTCCTTCTTTGTGAATATGGTCCGCTTAAGACGTCCGCATTTTAGACACACCCCTGTAATTCTCGCGATTCCTTTCCAGTTTACACTTTTCATAAATTCTTTAAATATTCTAAATTATCACTTACCAGTAGCACTCGATATAGACCTTTTTTGTGATAGCTCTGAAAGCTTGACTATCATTTATTTTTCGATTAACCTGCTCCTGATAAACGATTTCCTTCTTTCCTCATGAACATTATCTCTCTTTGTGACTTGTCTCAAAAGCTAGTGCTCATTTATTGCAGGACGTAGGTGCGTAGTTTCTCTTTTTATCAAAGACATTGAAAATTCACTTTTTGGGCGACAGCAGTGCAGGGTTAGAGCGTCGGCCTCTTTTAACGAGGGTCCTAGGTTCGAATCCCCCATAGGCGCAAGGACTGGTTTAGTATCCAGGATGCGGTCGGACGAAGGAAAGCAGTCAATGAGAGTAGCTTTAAACAAGCTTTGTACTTCCTCCACAATCGATGAAAAACAACAATAATGTAAGGTTAATAAGGTAAAAGACATCATCAGATGGATTTTTTTTTTCAAGAATAATGGTACGTTGTATGGTTTAAGAAAGACAACTCTTACTCGCATATTACTCTATTTTTGTACGCAGTGATCTCCCATCTCATTTTGGTTAGGAGCTGTACTGTACTGAAGTATAGCGAAGGGAAGTATTCGTGCGGGGAGTTTGATATTACTTAGGATTACATTACTTTCGTACCTTTGTATTTAAGTGATCATAGATATTCCTTGTTGTGGACTCACAGCGTTGATATTTATAACATTTACAGATAACAAGGCAATCAATGTGCGTTTACTTTTGCTGTTATGTATCTGATATATGATATGATATTGCGAGGTAACCATGGAACTTTCAATACTTGTTTGGTAAACGTAACGATAAAAGTCCCATTCAGTCAAAGGTTTCGTCTGCTGCGAAGGAGTCATGAGGAGGCTTAATTTTGCGCTCTCCTATGCTAGAAGGCGTTTTCTTGGATACAGTAACCCTTTACCAAACGTCAAATTTTCGACTGCCCTAAATTGAAAGAGTTTGCAGACGACATTTCAAACTGTGATGAAATTGAAAACAATCTTCTGATAGGGCAGAAAACATTGTTGGAAAAGCAAAAATTGCTCGTTACGAGCAATTTGTCCTTTTCCCACAACGTTTTCCATAGCCTAGAGCCTGGCCCGTTCGTATACCGCGAACTAATGCGGGTATGCATGGGCCAGGCCTCCAGGCTACGTTTTCCAGAGTCATCTGCAACAAAGTGGTTAAATGTCGTTATTGTTAGGTAATAAGTGAACAAAACACTGTAGTTATGAATTCCGATATGTATAAGTCGGGACTCGGATTAATTTATATCTCATATATCTTTTAATTTTTAACCAAAGACCTAAAGTATAACAAAAAGCTCAGACATTTCTTTCAACTTACACTTTACCAAACAATAACGACATTTGACCAGTTTGTTGCAGGAGACTCTGAAAGACATTGTAGGAAAATGAGAAATTGCTCTTATTGAGCAATTTCTCCTTTTCCAACAATGTTTTATGCTCTATCGGAAGATTATTTTTCCAATGTCATCACCTTTTTTAAATGTCGTCTGCAATCTCTTTCAATTTGGGACAATCGAAAATTTGGCGTTTGGTAAAGGGTTAAACAAAGAATCTCCACATATACTGTTTATGTCTTACTTGCAGGAGTTGGCACGATAAGTTATTGTGAAAACTATTGCGAGCACCATATTTTTTTTTTTCGAAACATTTTTTTCACCCAGCAATCTTCCTATAGACATAAGAAACGTTATAGGCCTATGGTCTCAGGTCTTTGCAATGGTCGTTGTGTTCTTCTGGGGACAGTGTTTAAACCATCGTGGATGAACTACAGTCAATCTTGTTTTAACCCATTACCAAACACAATAACGACATTTGACCAGTTTGTTGTAGACGACTATGGAAAAAACATTGTGGGAAAGGAATAAATTGCTCGTTACGAGCATTTTCACCTCTTCCCACAATATTTTCTACTCTATCAAAATGTTATTCGCCAATTTCATCACATTTTGAAATGTCGTCTGCAGACTCTTTCAATTTGGGACAGTTGAAAATTTGGCGTTTGGTAAATGGTTAAAGCATTATCTGCTTCGAGCTCTTTCATTAGAGCTACATCAAGATGTCGTTTGGTAAAGAGATAAAGTGCTTTTAGTAAGAAAGTCAGCATGATTATAACGTCGGTCAATCAATGTCCACGTGATAGATAGTCAGCCGATCAATTCCCCATCTCGCACTAATTGGAATCGTTCGTCTGCGACCCTTTTCTTAATGAACCCAGTTAGACTCGTCTTAACCCTTTACCAAATGCTTTAATTTACCAACTGTTTATCTTTTTCATAAACACTATCAAATGAAGGTAAAGATAAAACCGGTTAACATTGGGGGAAATTAGTCTAAATGGCTGCGCGTTGTGTTACCTTGGTAACGCATTTTTATCGATCATTGACTCGTTTGCTTGGGGGTTATATAGAGAAAAAAGTTCACCTTTATAAGTAAAATTGACCAGGAGACAACCCTTTTGTATTAACTCTGATAATGCATTCCCACGATTCAGTTTCCTTTAAAACAAAGCATCTTTGCTCATGCTGGTAACTTAAAGTTGCATGCTCGCTCACAGAAGAAAACATTTGAAAGTGCAAAATAAAATGTCTTTGAAACGAATCAGTTATTGTATTGTATTATGATACACAATTTAACGGAGTTATTAAAGGCATATAATCTAGGAAGCGTCAATATATCTAAGTATAAACCGTCTATATGTGGTAGGCCTCAAACCGTTGCAATGCTTTTGGATATTAAATCAAAATATATATTATTTATATAATTAATTCACTGTGTACGGGCGCTCAAACTTATATGCGAGCAAATTTTGGTTTTAATGGCTATTCTCCAGCGCGTATTATACAACGAGAAAGTTCTCCCTTTCCCACAATGTATTCTTCTATTTCATCACATTTTGAAGTGTCGTCTGCAAACTCTTTCAATTTGGGTCAGTCGAAAATTTGGCGTTTGGGAAAGGGTTAAGCCATGTGTCTGGCTGTTCTGTATGCGTGCATAAACCAACAAATTTGACAACAGAAAAAGGGATATAGTGCTCATTTGATGCTATTCTCAAATAGCAAACTATGCTTCCCCCCGCCTTTTTGCTGGTAAAGAGCCGTTCATTGGGATGACAACTACAGTTATGGTGCCGTCATAGGAAAGTCCGAGAAGAAAGTTTTGTCTTCAGAGACTACATCAATTTCCTTTCAGAACAGGCTCGATTCTATTCTCTTGCATCAGAGTGAATGAGTAGCTATACCTGTGCTTTGTTGGTAGTGGTCACGGTAAACAAATTTATTTCAAACAAATATAACTAACTTTTAAACATTTTAATGTGTTAGAAAAAAAGGATAACGTGGTCTTGATTGTTTTTTAAATTATCAAGAAAAATCAATAAAAATAACAAATAAAAAATCTAAAAATAACAAAGAAATAAAAATCTTACATTTGCACATGCACAACAAAATGTAATCGGCATGATTCCAAACTCTGGTCTAAGCCTTTCCAAAATAGGCATCGCGTACTTGAATACTAAATTGTCAATAAAACACATAGATTTACAGACTCTCTAAGTCTGCTCAGTATTTATTGAACAAACCGTGAAAGGTGTTGGTTTGCTACATTAATTGTTGTATGAAAACGAAAAATCGCTTGATAACTATATTCAACTATTCCTCCTTCTTACACAACAATTCATACACCTCAGGAGGTGAAGTCTTTATTTCAATTTCATTTTAGGTCTGTTCTCTCATATTGAGATGGTGAAATAGTGTCGCATGCTGAAGAGTTACTGCTCTCTGAAATTGTATAATGGATCCCTGTATACTGTCCTGTACGTGAAAGTTTAACATAAAAGTGATTGACAGAGTTGAAAGTGATGCGATTAGATATATTACTTTAATATAATTTCTCGATTTGACGCAACTGCTGCGGAAGAAATTTGAAACCGCCAAGGCGAAAGGAGTTTTCGCTTGTTACAAGCAATTACTCCTTTCGTCACATTGGTTATTACCTAAAGTAAATAGAAATTGTTGTTTTTTATACTTCATGATTTTCGTCTGCTGTAGGTTTGCATTTGGACCAATCGAAATTTATGTATTGAGATAGAGGTTAGGAATACGTATATATCACAACGTGTGTAAAAATAAAACTCAATACACTCGTAGATATACGTTACACAAACAATACGACAACCAACAGTAAACAATGAGCAAGAAATGCATTTTAAATACATTTTATTTCCTCACTCTCATCGTTTTCTTATAATCGAAAATGGCTTCTACGCTTGACTGTTGAACTGATTTGACCGATCTTGCAATTCGCTAGTCATTCATGGTAAGATAAACGAAGTAAGAACATATATCATCACCTCAATGACGGAGTCATAAAGGACATGAAATATGCATTGACTTTTCCGGTCGTAAGGCTATCCTCTGTACCAAGAATGCCGAAAGAGAGAAGCCATATTTTGTATTGAACTAAACCGGGTACTGATCTTATGACCTCCCATACAAGAGGTAGGCAGTTTTGTTTCTACGTTTGTGCAAATGCGGGAGCAAACATTTCCGCACTGCAAATTGATTCTCGTATCGTATTTTGTTGTTTTGGAAGTCGACAACGAGAATGGCTTTGAGTACATATGGTCTTTGGTTCAATGCCTGGCAAGGCCAATATTTTTTTTCTGTGTTTAATGAAGTAAATACAACATGGTCTATTCGTCTTGCACAACTGATCAATAGCGTTTGAGTAAGAAAGCAGTAAGCGGCTTCGTAATAATAGTATGTTGTACTGGTGAGGAAATAACAGGGGTCTTGGTAGGTAGGCTGACCGAATCGAATTGTATGAAATACTGTTGAAAACGACATTAAAACTTTAATCAAATCAACAGCCTAGTATTTCGGAATAGTTTGTAACGAAATTTCACAAACATACGTTAGATATGTTGTCATGGGGACAATAATACATAATTGATTTAATATTGATTATTGATTATGATTCAATATTTGTATAAATGACCTTGACATTTGACCGTTCCTGGATTAATGATTTCGCATAATTTGATGATGGACGGCTTTTATTGAATGACAATGATGTCGTTTGTAACGAAACTTGAAACAATTTTGTTAGATACGTCGCCATGGAGACGATGATGCAGAATTATGTATAAATGACCTTGACTTTTGACCCTTCTGAATAAATGATTTCATATGTTTTGATGATGGACGGCTTTTATTGAATGACGGCAATGATATCGTGGCACCAAACATGATACATTGTATTTAAATGCACTTGGAATGAAAGGAAATTAACTTAATCGTATTGCTCAAATATGATCTTGTAGACCTAATATCCATATTTAGGGCATACCATAACTTAAGCGCATGGAAATGTTCATGCTCAGTCTCCCTGGCAGAGTTATCGTTCGTTCCACATAAATGCGTCAATTGTACTCTGGTTGAGATTGGGTCATGCTTTGCTATGCGCACCGTACGAGTATTTAGCGGTAAGTGCCTGCGATTTTGAGGTAATCTGTCGGTAACGGGCGATGCACTGCAACCAGTAATGTATCGTATTCCGACCGCTCTCTGTGAACCAGTTGCTGGCGAACGCCGTGGCCAACAACATGTGGACGTCGTGCTCATACTCGGAACCACAGCGGGCAAACTTTTCGTAACATCGCCTAATGGCGGCGAAAATCTTATCGCGGTCAACGTAACACGGCTTTTTAAGGAGGAATCTCGCAATCAGGAACGATAACTTCGCAATACTTTGGGGGAGGTAACCGTATTCGTAATCCGGGTCGTATTCACTGTTCACTTCGATTAACTCGGTTTTCTTCGCCTGTAGTTCTTGTTTAGTTTTCTTGAACTCTCGCTCGATCACGCGGTTTTTCGACTCGGCGATCTGCAAGTCTCGTTTCAGCGTCTTCACCTGAACCTCGAGGGCGGCTATTTTCGAAATGAGTTCCGTGACGTCAATTGACGTCAGCGTGTGGTTGAATCGAATAACGCCAAGCCGTTTTGACGTCACAGCCTCGTTATCGTCGTCGTCATTCAGCGACTTAGCGATCCCCTCGCACCGAATCTGGTGGGCCGCGAGTTCGAACCTGCTGACCGTCTGATTGCACCCGGCACATTCGACCGGCGAGTACCCGCACGTCTGGGTGTGCGCGCGCATCCGCTCCAGTTTTATGACCACCTTACATCCGCGATCCGCGTTCTCACAATCCACCTCGTAACCTTTGATGAGATTCCTCAACGATAAGACCGGTTTGGCCAGTTCCAGGGTCACGTGACTCCGACACTCCGGGCAGGTGTCCGTGCTTGGCCGCGACAGCCATGTTTTTATGCACTGGAAGCAGAAACTGTGACCGCATGGCGTCAACATGGCGTCTTCCAGAACGAGGCTACATATCCCGCAAATCAAGTTCGGGTCGACCGGCCCCACGAATCGATGCACTCCGTATCCCATTGTAAATATGACGCCCGGTGTTTACTCACGAGGTGTAGGTAATCAGAAAGCAAATATGGTATCAAATATGAAAGTCAAACATCGGGGCACACTTGAGATCGCTTCGAAAGCACCTTTTGTTTCCTCCGATGTGAAGAGTTCCTCCTGACCCAGATAAGGACAAAGTAATGGCAAGTTGAGCGCCTATAAATCCTCGTAGTTTGAAAACGTCGAAAAATGATAAAGCCTCGTCCCTTTAAATCTTCGCGAAGACAATAAAATCCTCTCTAAGCAAACACAATGGGCATTTGAGGGTCGTAAACCTCGGATAAACTCGACTCGTCTGCTGTTAACGCCTATCAGACGAGATTAAAGGTAACACAATGGATTCGCTGTGAGGATAGGTACCGGTCGTTCAAACATTCACACGATCAACGTTCTCAGTCAATTCGACATATAAAGAATGTTTTAAGTCCGAATCACGGCCGAGACTTTGACCCCGAAAAGAAGGTTTGACAACTAATCGATTTCGCTACGTTGGCCTATGTGCAATGTCAAAACATTGTTTCGTATTGCAATTCTGAGATGGAATTATTTGTATCTCTTATGAGTTTTAAAATACTGCTAGTGCTATCCAAACTTTTGATGATGTAGATGTATGTGAGCATTCGTCAAGATAGCCGCTTTTTAATTGGGTTTAGCTTATTTTCCTTCTCGCTTATCGTTCGTGAAGAGGGCAGCTTATCTGAAAAACATTGAGAATTCAAATCGTATAAAACAGTGTATTCATGCCGTACAAACATTTGTTCGAAAAGAAACTTTCTACATGTATTTCTATCCAATCGAAATAACTCGGGTGTTTCCATGGCCTGAGAAATACACCTCGCACATAAGTGTATGGATACAAATGTTGTATTAATAAGTGTCCCGACTAATAAAAGTTTTCTTGGAGCGTCCACGTTGAGTAGTTCAATGTATATGGAGGTGTTGACCATCATTTTAAATCCTCATTTTGGTCGGTAACACAAACATAATAATGGAATCATATGTGGGGATGAATATCTGTGTCATTGATCAAACTAAATGACTATTTAGATACCACATTTAAGATCTATATTTGAAAACGAAAGTACAATGAAAAAAGCCTTGCAATAATTGCACTATTATTGGATAAAACCTATGAGTTCAGATTGATTTCTATCATTGAATGGAGCGTGAATCGACCTTAAAGTTCTGTCGGTGATTTGGCTGAGGAGTCTTTCGGTCACCGCTTTTCCGATGGTGACCTTACAAAACTAGACTTTGTGAAAATTCCAATCTTCTATGTATTTCACTGGTAGCCAAGAACTACATTCCAGGGATACAGGCTCTATATAGATGAAGCGAAATATAAGATTTTTTGAGACAACTGATGGGCAGAAATGTGCAAATTACTAGCACCGAATATAGAGCGGCAAATCATAAAGGTTTTTATTCACTTACACACAAACCATTCAATTTGAGAGAGAGATGATTTTTATTCGTTCGACACGCTACATCATACTACTCAATGTCGAGTGCATTCAAATATCGCACTTGTGTGTTGAATCATTTCATTATCTACTCAAAAGACGTTTTCCCATTACCAATTATCTTAAGGTGCTATTAGGCACACATTTATGTGAAATAAAACAAATGTAACATCATCTTTTAGATTTTTGAAATTGGTCTAGACAAAGGGGTGGTCTCCATTTTGTGGTTCAAGACAATAGAAGTCGTGGATAGTGCAAATGGAAAACAGCATCAGACGAAAAATTAAGTCGGCTAAAATGCATTTTTTATGGTATTGGGTACTTGTAGAAACCATTGTGACAAAAGGATAAATTGCTCGTCAAGAGCAATTTATCGTTTTGTCACAATGGTTTCTAAAGATCTGCGATGGATTCACCAAAATAAGATATCATGGAGTGAAGAGGTTAGATAAACCATCCTGCTTTTGAACTAATAAAGAAGATAAATTTGCCAAGATGACGGCAAAGCGTCAACAAATCATTACCTGTAATGGTCAATTCGGTCAAAATGTATACGTGGATATAATCTTTTTTTTTTATATATATAATATATGTACATATATGAATATGCTGTTACAAGAGAAAATCCAAGAGCTTTTTCAAAGTCATTGTTCATCGCACCGCACAAAAGAGATACGATAACAATACATCGATTAAAGGGGGAATGGTATTTAACCCTTTCCCAAACAAAACGACATTTGACTACTTTGTTGCAGACGACTTTAGAAAACATTATGGGAAAAGGAGAAATTGCTCGTGACGAGCAATTTTTCCTTTTCCCACAATGTTTTCTGCCCTATCAAAAGATTATTTTTCCAATTCCATCACATTTTGAAATGCCGTCTGCAAACTCTTTCAATTTGGGACAGTCGAAAAAATTTGTTGTTTGGGAAAGGGTTAAAGGGGGAACGGTATTTAATTTCATGCATGGAGATCTTGAAACATTATCTTTGATCTCCCTTTCGTTATTGATTTCATTTAACCGCTCTCATTGTTAAAGGAGACATACAATATCAATCACTTAAACCGCTTTCATAAAAATGATCACAGGATATAACTTCAAACATAGAACAGGCCGCTTGAAAAATCGAAATGATTGCTTATGCAAATATTAATTGTATCTATATGGACCTCTATATACGTGCATGTTTTTTCTTATTTTGATACATGTCTTGTTTTATATGAAATCTCTCGCTCTTTTTTCGTCTATATCTGCATGAACAACATATTGACTCTGATTTCTGGGTAGAGGTTACATATCTACATGTAGTGCTCACGCCGAACGTGGAATGAATTCCCAGGTGCAAGGTTTACCCGATACTCCAAGGATTCAAACCCATGTTTCTCGCATTTTCAGGCTGACTTTCCTCCCTAAAACGAATTCCGATGCTCATTGTTTACCGTTCATTTAAGCACCGGATGACAAAACGGTTTGTGTTTTTCGGTGTTTTCAACAATACTCAATTTACATTTCCTAGGTCTCTCCACAACTCGATATTTTATTTTTGTGATTCTGTAATCTTCGAGAGATCGTTCTGCTTCATCCAAATAAGACATACGACTGTTTTGTTTTATAGCGAAAACCTTATAGTCAAAACAGTACCTAGCCCCATAAAATCATGACCACCAACAAATCGAGGGTTCAATGCAATACTATAGTAAGTGCTTCATGTTTATGTTTATGAAGCACTTACTATAGTATTGCATTGAACCCTCGAAATATCAGAATATTACTTAATAGTGTAGTCGTTTGAGACACAACAAGCAGATTGGGAATATGCAACGTTTCTTTCTGTCTCGAGAGATTCCACTTACGTATTAACATGTACGGAACGTATTATGAAAGATTGGTTAGAAATCTTTAACGATTGAAATATCTGGGGCCCGTTTTACTAAACAGTTTACGCTTAAGATTTGCGTAAGTCTAAAACAACAAGTCCTTTTATTTCAATATTCGGCAAAGCAATATTGCAAAGTAACACATCATTGGAATCGTCTCTCCGAGACGCTTCCAATGACGTGTCATATTGCAACATTGTACTTTCATTAAAGATATTATCCATGTTAATCAATTATGACTTACGCAAACATTTTCCGTAAGTTGTTTAGTAAAACGGGCCCCAGGACCTTAAAACGATATCAATCATAAGCAGTTGTATCATGAGGAAATTCCATTCACAAGTGTTTGTCATAGGAGTAATATGTTTGGTGTCTTAGCAGTGAGATCAAGAATTGAATCGAAGTTGCCACTCCAAAAATTGCCTTTGATTAGTCGTGAAATGAATAAGTTAAATGCACTACGGGCGATCCTTTTACAAAGGGGGTATCGAAAACATGAAGCCCTGTGCTTTCCTATCAAATTGAAGGATAAGCGATACATAGTTTGTTATGCTGTGTAAGGTTTCTATCCTCTACCCTCATATGGGCATTTTAGCTTATCCAAATTGTAAGCAGTAACAGACGACAAAATCTTTGCATTAAAACGTGCATTTTCTTTCGAATACAGGAAAGAAGAAGAAGTATTTCTGAAACATCTTCAAACAAATGATAATTTGTTCATAATGTTCAAATTATCCCTTCGTCGCAGCGGTTTCAAAAACCTATTGCAGTAGTCGCGTTATATTAAAATGTTACGTTAGGGGTTTAAAAGTTGTCCATAAAATGAGCGTTTACAAGAGTAAGTGATGGTTTTGTAAGAAACCAAACTAAATGTACGTTATCTAACTACAGAGCCCTAGCCTATTGCTGGGGCAACATGAATGAAAAAATGTTGACACGACGTTAAATCCCATATAACAAAATAAAATCTGATATCACACGATAGCAAAGCATCATTCCGAAGGACCTATTTCTAAAAGTTTACAGACAATCCGATATGTGGCCAGACTTTACGAAATTCTCTATAGACTGTTTTTTATCAACTCGCTTCTTATTCCTTAGCAGTTTAAATATAATTATCGAAATATGGAAATATACCGAATATAACAACTTCAAGTAAATCACAAGTGACAGGTATTGTTCAGGTAACAATCCGTAATGACAAGTAGGAAGAACGAAACACGCACCAACGCATCAAGGCAAAATGGTGACACAACGGTTTGAGGACAACATACATCGCATGGAATTTCATTTTCCCGGCTGAATTACGGGATATCAATGGTTGAAACCAAAATTGACAGAGTTTATATACATGTAGGTGGTTATGCTTGGGGCATTCCTCCATCAGTCATGAGCCGAACATCTTAAATACAAATTAAAGTGTTGTTGATGCGATATTAAATAGATTGATATAAATATTAAATTGATTTTGCCGCCCTGGATAGTATGTTAACTAAATAATACTATCCAGGGGCGGCAAAATCAAGTGTTCAAATTGCCCAGCTTGTCCAAAAGCCTAAACGGGCAAGTGAATTTGTCCTGAAATCGACTATATAACCATTTTACTGACATGTGGAGAAAAAGAGTTGGCATCAACGGACGATTAAATCAAATTTAGATTCTGCCACACCGCCACCCCTGCTATCATATTCCCAGTAAAATTACTATCATCATTTGCTCCATGCATCAACTGACATGATATCAATTACTCACATTTTATCATAAAATCCGGAAACATTGAAATATTATTTTTACCATGGATTGGGTGTCAAACATGGCTTGTCTCATATAACATCATATAACATCATATAACACTATCATCCGCACTTATTGCATGGATCAAGTGTTAAATCAAATTATTAATTATTTATTGATTAATTACAAACACACCATCATATCCTTACAATAATGACATTAATGCACGTGACGTTGTTGATAGGTATCGTATCCTCTTCATTTAACAACAGTCACTTTCCGATGGGCATATCCTTTATAACTCACAGCACACATACGTTACATTGTTAGATACACATATCCAGATGGAAATGTCTTCAATGACACGAATACATGTACCTTACTTTAATACATGTGTTACCTTACTAATCAATATGTACTTCACAATACCAACCCTTACATGTATACAGCTGAGACTCTTATCAAAAGTCTAGAAAAGTGGGCGTGTCATACATTTTTCAGTTCGAAATAAAAGATAATCAATGTATATAAGTTATATAAGGGATATATACCATAGTGTAAGTACTTGTTAGAATCGTCGAGACGATTCTAATGAGCAACAGCACTATGGGGTTAAGATAAGAAATAAAGAAGTCAGGTACGCTGTATATCAGGTTTTATCCCAAAGTATGGAAGCTCACCAGATTTGTCTCCTTGAGACGTTTCTAACGAATACAAACAATAAAGGTTTAAGAGAAGAAATAGAGAATTAACTTCCAACTTGAACACGACAGTTCAAATGTATCTTCATTGTTGGAAGAGTCATGACGTCAGTCAAAAGCTTCATCTTCTTCATCTAATGAGTAACAACACTATGGGGTTTAGATAAGAAATAAAGAAGTCAGGTACGCTGTATATCAGGTATATCCAATAGTGTGGATGATCATCAGATTTGTCACATTGAGACAATTCTAACGCGTACCAACAATATAGGGTTTAGAGAAGAAATTAAGACAATATAAAAAAAAGAGAGTGTAAAAAGCCTTTTATCTCGACATGTGTTAAAACGTTAGTAGCGAGTAAGACATGCTCTTCATTTACGGTGTGTTCGATTGGATAAAACGCCGTTTTCAACAGTATCTGAGTTACATCGCGGCGATTTGCCTTTCCACGCTATTTGTACTTCTTTTTCAGTAGTGAGCAATATTCTTTTCAAGCGGTTGGCTTCTTTCCCACATGAATATCATTGATGAATGATGAAATACTAATATATCATGCCGTAGTAACTTGATTAGGCAACGTAATTTTGGACAAACTAGTTCTCGAAATCGGAATCCTCTTATACCATTACGGTCTTTCCAAAGAGAGGGCAACTTATCACTGATGAGAGGCGAATATATCATATCGCAATGACGGCACAAAACTTTGGAATGCAAATTTGGCAGAACCGGGCCTCGAACTTAGGACCATTGATTGCCAAGTGGGACACTCCACCGAACGAGTTAAGGATATTCGATCGAGACACCGTCATGGACGAAATTTCTTCCGACATTTGATGTAATAATCGCGAAATGTCAAATCCGTTTCCCATAATTGATCAATGGAGGAACAGTTAGTGGTTTGGAAATAATGTTGCAGTATTGGTGAATAAATTCAGAAAAATGAATAAGGTGAACTGACCGCCGAAAAAGAATTGAAATGGTATTGAAAACATTTGCTAATCTTAAAAACGTTACAAATACATGTACACATGAACATACATCCATGAATTGCTTTCAAGCAGAAGACACATTTAAGACCAAATTATCATATCCCTATTAACTCGAATCAGTATTTTTATTGATCCTTTAATAGTGTTTGTTAGTAATATACGTTTGTACTGTTTATTTTACTAGGTCGTTAACACTCAAAACTCCCACACTTAAATGTTAAGTACAAAAACAAACTAACTATTTTCCTTTTATTTGGGATCCAACATAGTCTTCCACTGAATCTTCAATTAACTCTATAAAGGTATTGATTGTGAAATGTACATTTATTTACCTATTAGCGTATCCTTGATAACATTTATTCCCATTCTTTTCCAGAAGATCGATTTCAAAAGTTTGTTTTTGCTCTTACATAGTCGTGCAGAAATGAAGAATTATCACATAGAATGAGAGTAGACGATGCTTTCCGAATGCTAAATGCACATTCAATCATGTTTAAAGCGACAATAGAAACGTGATGCATAGTCATGGTGTATAAAACAATTACCGGCTTAATACGGACGCCAGACATTCAGATAGCTTTTGGTACGAGCGTTCTAAATGACCTGTGTCCTGAATCAAGATAACCTCAAACTAATTAACCGTTTTTGCACTGTTCAAAATCGGTCGCTTAAAACAAGATTGATTGTATTTCTTTCGAAAGTCAATGTTTGGGAAAAGAAAGTGGCTAATTCAGAAACGTATTCTGGAATGCCTTTGTTAAACTACCGGGGTGCATTGGTAGGAACTTTGTATGCCACATGATGATGGTGCCTATATGATATCATGGTGGAAATAACAAAGCAGAATAATGCAAGACCTAACTCTCTTTAAAAGTATGGTACAGAATGGTAACATTCTAACTGTCCTCCAAATGCTGCCTGTCAGAACACACGCATCATGAAAAGGGATTTTATAGAAAGTGGCGTATGGAACTGTTTTAGATTACTGGTTTGCAGACATGCAATCAGGTCCCTTTGGTATGACATGTATATCCATGACTTAATGGGATAATACTGTAAGTCATTCACTAGAGCGCAGTACTTAAATTGTGATATGTATTGCACAAAACAGACGACATGTTTCCCCAGTACGTGACCCAGATAAAGGATGTGCAGTAGAACTTGTAGAATGATACAAACAATTGTGTCCAATAGACAAAACAATTAGTCAGTTTCTCGTCACAGGGAACACAAACAGTTCATACATTATTCTTTTTTTATCCGTCAAAGTCTGGGTCACATCAGCGTATTTATCTGGTCCCTTTTACTTAAACCTTTACCAAACGCTAAATTGTCGACTGCCATATTTAAAAGAATTTGAAGGCGACATTTCAAAATGTGATGAATTTGGAAAGTTTTCTTCTGATAGAGTAATAAACATTGTGGGAAAAGGAGAAATTGCTCGTTACGAGCAATTTCTCCTTTTCCCACAATGTTTTCCAGAGTCGTCTACAACAGAGCGGTAAAATGTCGTTATTGTTTGGTAATGGGTTAGAACACACTGAGTATTTCCCCTAATGCCATAAAACCTCACTTTACCGCATCTGATGCAAAGAAATCTAGAATCACTGGTACAAATAATACATGTTATGTCGTCTGTCGTTAATTTCAATTTGAACAGTCATAAATGCAAAACTCACCACAGTAATCTTCCTTTGCATCTACGATGCATCGACTAATGCCACCACAAGATTTTCATCCAGATAAGAATGAAACCTTTTTTTTTTCATTTTTTTTTTCATTTTTTTTTTAATTTAACCGGATATAGTAGGAAATTTAGTAAAAATGTCTTCTTTTATTGATTTCTGACTAGTTAAATTAAAAGAATCGTTTTCTTTACAAATAAAGCACAAATGGATGAACACTTTGGGTGCCATCTTTAAACGCCAGTTTCGTTTCTTATCCGATGATCATGTGATATTTATGGTGGCAGTGATTAATCCCATTGGGCGAGATTACTGTGAGAAGTTTGTCATGAATTGTCTAGGAATGGAGCGTCGACGTTAAGAAATAGTGACAAAGGGTTCGATTCCTGTGAAAAGCAGGGTTCATTCCTCGACTTTCCATTAATTCTAATTAGGTGTGAGAACTGGTAAAATATATCAAGGACACCTGTTTTGTGGAGACTAAACTTAACTTGTTTTGCAGTTTATGTGAAATAATAGTTCAATGACAATATTAGGATGTGCTCCGTGGTCAAAGTTGTTTCGTTGCAGACATAACGTTCACCATTAACGATCAAAACGGACGCAATGCCTTTAACAATAGATGAAACTAGTTCCAATCGGAAGTCACAATTCATTCCATCGCATGATAAGCATATTTATGAGCAATAATTTTTTGTAGCAGCGCCGTTCAATTGATATGTCGCAATATCCTTAAGCATTCTTTGAATCCATTAATAAATAACGAACTAGCCAATTGTTCCACTAGAAATTACCAAATAGACGAATGATCCAATACATATGATTATAGCCTCCTTATTTGCATTGTCTTCCCAATATTCGCGCTCCTTACATCAACGTATACGTATGTCAATGAAAGGATTATGAATCATCGGTTAATTTTGCCTTATTTGTTGAAAAAGAAACTGATGAGAAGAAATGGACAGTTAGCTTATATAAAGCAGGTGAAGACAGTTTACCTGTGATAGAACTCCGACATTTGTATTCGAGGGTCGTAAGTTTGGATCTCGTAAAATGAAGGTATATGTAATGAAGGATACCGGAGTAAGGATTGCAGGTCCATATAGTGCTCGTTCGAAAATGATGAAAAAGAAATGTTTCATTTCTCAATTTATGGTATTCATAAACTTATTCCGGCTAGTTTAAAACCGTATACATTCTAATTGATCGAAGTCAAATACGTCCTTTCTCTAAAAAAATATTTTTGAAACAAGCAAAACACTGACTATTGACATATTACACACATCTTGATAAAGCTTACTTATATATCGCTTACCTGCTAATCACATATTATTCCGTGTCATTAAAAAACTTTACCCACGTTTCATTAAACCATGCATCAACCAATCGACTCACAATTCTTCATCAATCAAGCGTTTCCAGGACAAGAAACTCCGATTACTTGATTTCGTAAACAAAAACACGGATACGAGGACTGATCGAGAAAAGCGCATTAACCTTTCTAGTCGGATTCCCCTCCACTCCTGTCATTTTAAACCCGCTTACCGGGTTATCAGAACGGAATTCCTCCAATCAGGTACGGCACAGTGGTGAAACTAACAGAGATTTTTTTTTCAGAAACGTTCCGGAACTGAAATCGACATGAAATGTCATCATAATCTGTGTCAATTTCAAAAATGGGTTTAAGACTGATATATCTGAAAATGGTGGTTATATTCTCTTTGTAAAAGAGTGTGTCAGAGAAATGGGTTCTGCTTTAACCATGTTTTCGTTTATTGACGATTGGAATATCTAAACCATGACCGAACTGAAATAATAGACAACGTTACTGTGAACTAAATGGAGTACTGTTCGATCGTTGTCTCTTTTTTCCAATAGTATCGATCTTTGCCGACAGCGCTCTTCGTTTTCTTTTTGTTTCATCGATATTCGTGGTAAAATGGCTCGGGGATCTACTTGTAATATCCTTAAAATTAATGGCGAACCACCTATAATTTGCTAGTAATGATTTCCCCCTCAGTCTGTCCCTTGTTTTATAATTCGTGTGTCTGTTCTTCTGTCCATTTGTCCCTCTGCCCCCTCCTCGTTCCAATTGTACTTCCTTTCTGCGCCAGGTCGTCCGAACGTATACATTATCTATCAGTCCGTCCATCAGTCAATCCGTCCATCATTCCGTCCGTCTCTCCCTTTCTTCCCTGTATCTGGGTCTCTGTCTGTCTCTCTCTCCCCGCTCTCTCCCTCTCCCCTGTCTTCAAACTGACTCTACAGACGGAATTACCATTTTAAGTAACCGAAAGATGCCACGAGGGAAAGCCATTACTGTCATTGTCCTATTTTTCAAACGTATCACCCAGTAAGTTATCAAATCTGCTACATATCCACATAATATACAATCTTGCTCGTCGTGATACTAAAGTTACTAGCAGGATTTATTCTCAAGACCAACATGACAATCTTAACACATATGGCCGACCAAATATCGTCCGACATACTTTGACAGGTTAAACTCGCAAACAATGCAACCTCAGATCAGTTTAAACAGAAGTGTAGGACAGTAGTCTGATCAAAATCGCACAGTTTATGACTGTTAATTCCACGCGAATTTCCCCCCGTACTTGTTGCAGTGGCTTATTTGATGAGTGAATTGATTTAATTAACGTTTTCCTGCAGAATCGATATTCCCCACCGCGCGAATAATTTTATCATTACACTGGATCCATTAGCTAACAATAAATGCTCTCATTTCTGGAACATGACAATTACAGGGAAAACCCGCGGTGATCATTGTCTTTCTTTTTGCTTAACCCTTTCCCAAACAACACATTTTCGACTGTCCTAAATTGAAAGAGTTTGCAGACATTTCAAAATGTGATTACATTGAAAAATATTCTTTAGATAGAGCAGAAACCCTTGTGGGAAAAGGAGAAATTGCTCGTTACGAGCAATTTCTTCTTTTCCCACAATGTTTTCTTAAGTCGTCTGCAACAAAATAGCCAAAAGTCGTTATTGTCTGGGAAAGGGTTGATATGTCATCACTTCCTCGCTAGATAATCGGACCATCCAATCTGAACACATCGGGTTTATCCAAAGAAAATGTATATCTCAGCTCACGGAAATACCCGAGTACTTCCGATTGGGGACCATCCTCATCGAAATCAAAAAGATACGACTCTGTGGAATCGCATTGACGAAAATAAGAATAGAATCCCGAGACGTACTGTTTATTTTGGTGGAAGGAGAAATTGCTCGTTAAGCGCCATACTGTATATTTTCAGAATTAGCAGCACACGATTTATAGCTTGTTATACTTGTCTAATTCATAATTGAAATTCAGTAGTTTTTTTGTCGTTCTTAAATTGTTTCATCTCGTTCAAACCTAAGATAAAATGCATTCGAACTGAGCATTCCATCTTCAGTTTTCATTTAAGAACTGTTCATGAAAACTTTGGGGCATCTTTTGATTAACCAGAGCCTAATCATTGTACAAATAGAAAATGACTGAAAACGCGTTAACTTGTCGTTAAACAACACTCAAGAATAAACGATTTAACAATAGATTCTATTTAGTTGTATGGTGGTCAACGGGCGCAACAATGTACCTGTCCACAAAAGTTGCGTATAATTCTTGTTGTAAAGATTCAACAAAAGCTATCTCTCGTGGCATGACAATATGGCGCATCGATAGATTGTAGTATGAAATTAAGATACGATGCATGCCAGGGACGAATACGCAGTCATGTGATTCATTATTAAACAGCGCCATCTGTGCGCGTTGCGATATCCGATTCAATGGCGGCTATAATTTCCGTGGTAAAGTCACGAACATGTCGCCAGGGACTAAAGATGAATATATAATCCCTGCATCAACCGTTTCACCTTCTGAATGCAAAAAACTTTGAGGCCATTAACGTGTAAACTATGTATTGAATATCCAATGCAAGACGATAACGAGCCCTTCACGAATGTAAAGGACTTGTTGTAGTTTTGCATTGAACACTCGATATACTAAAACAGCTTGTTTGGAACTTTATAATTTCGGCCTTCTTGATGCATTGAATTGTTGCAACATGAGAAGAATTGTCCGAAACAACAAATGCTCAAGCGGTTTCAAAATTAAATGCATCTTGATAACGAGTACAAAAGTGTTCAAATAGGGTTTGGTTTGTACAGAGACATAGATAACATGTTATCTATGTCTCTGGTTTGTAGAAAGTCTTTTGGAAAGATTCTCGTTTTGAGAAAAAACATGATAAAGAGAATATGCCAAAATAAACGTTTTGTTTTAAAACTACAAATTTGACGAAGAGTCGTTGCATGCAAACTACCCAAATCGAGGTAAAATTTAGGTAAGTTTAACAATTTGACGAAAATTATACCTTTGGACGATTCTGATTTGATGGTTTAACCCTTTCCCAAACAACAAATGTTTGACTGTCCCAAATTGAAACAGGTTGCAGACGGCATTTCAAAATGTGATGAAATTGGAAAGTAATCTTCTGATAGGGCAGAAAACATTGTTGGAAAAGGAAAAATTGCTCGTTACGAGCAATTTCTCCTTTTCCCACAATGTTTTCTTAAATTGTCTGCTACGAATGGTCAAATGTCATCACTGTTTGGGAAAGGGTTAAACAAAGCTCTCATTTTCTCAACACGGTAAAGAATGTTTAACTAAAAGATGACTAGTTTCACCAAACGCATACAACATTCGTTCTATGTTAACACATTACCATACAATAACGACATTTGACACTCTGTTGCAGACGACTCCTGAAAACATTGTGGGAAATGGAGAAATTGCTCGTTAAGAGCAATTTCTCCTTTTCCCTCACTGTTTTCTGTCATATTAGGAGATACATTTACAATTTCAACACATTTAGTAACGTCGTCCGCAAACTCTTTCAATTCGGGACAGTCGAAAATTCTGCATTTGGTAAAGGTTTAAAGGTAAAAAACGGGCAAGGAAGTCAAGAAAGAGCCCGTCGTCCAATCATAGCGCAACTTCAAAGGTTATCGGAAATCGTGAAAATAGAAATGTCGTGTCTACTAATTAACTCATACAGCACAATCTGTTCCTATCGACAATATCTGCTCATTTTACCCAGTTCCCTCATATAGAGTGGTTTGTCTTGTCCAAATTGAAAACAACAACAGAGGATTTCCAGACATTCTGCGCCAAAGGCCACCACCAAACACGAGGGTTCTAAGTTCGAATCCCGCGAATACCCGCGTCCAGTGTATTACCTTTCACATGTCCACCATAGGCGCGAATGTTGGCGAATGTTGGTTAAGTATCCTAGGCCTGGGGCCTGGCCCGTCCGTATACCCCGAACTAGGTTATTGGTGGTATGCATGGGCCTGGACCCCACCTAAATTATCCAGGAAACAGAATTGAGAGTGTTAATCTAGATGTTAAGAAATTGCTTCACAATCGATGTTTAATATATACGTTAAAACTAACCATTAACCACGGGGGATTTCAGGATCAAAAGGACCATATGTGACAAATCAAGGTTATGCGCTTATTAAACAGTTATAACGAATTTATGCATTGTTAATTTCAATTTACTTTCAGCAATCACCTTAACTACTCTCATGCATTGATACAGTATACCATTCCTACGTTTCAAACCGTTCCAAAGCAAGACCAAAAAGCGATATAAACACCACTCTATGTGAACCGTTATTCCTGATATTAAGCTTTTAAACATCGATCTATTAAACGACGAACATTCTTCTTTGCTATCTTAAAGGTTGTCGCATATCTTCAAGAGCTCAGTCGGTCATATGTCCGACTTAGTTTGATATTCGCGCTAATGCGTTACGATTCACTCCACTCTCACCACTGATCAATCATGCTTAATTGGGCAAGCAGCTAGCGGATCGGGAAAATATTGTTCGTTTAATGAAACAAATGTGACACGATTTTTTCGTCTCTCACCAATTGATCAATTGTGTTAACGCAGGAAAGCTAACAGCAGCTTAAAACGATTATTGTGAAGTACCGGCGATGGGATTATATAAACATTCATACTTGTGCTGACCACAGATATTTTAAAAAAGGTCTGTTGAAAACGGCGTAAAGCTGCAACCCCATCTAAAAGCTATATGATACACAATGAAAACACATAGTCCTATTTAACAAACAAGGGTTATAGAATGGCTTTGCGTGACAAAACGTCTAAAAATCTAACTGCAACCCACATCTTAAAGCTATTTGGTGGCCTATTTAACAAAATTAAGGTTACAAAACGGCTTTGAATGACACAAAGTATAAAATCTAGAAAATGTTCGAAGAAACGGTGCATTGTATAAGGGAGACAAAGCAACCTTTCGCATGACCCGTATGATCAATTTATCCAGCAGATGCGGCATTGACTTTGGAAATAGATACGCCAGACTGATAAGGCGCTGCAATTCTTTACGATGTTGAATAATTAACATCAACATATGCCTGCATCATTTCTTTAATCATTTATATATGAGACGTCCTCCTATACGAAAACCGATCTTTTCGTGGACCTCTGTGTTTAAGGTAAAATACCCATAATTCGCCATTTTGAAACTTATTCGTTTGTCGGATTACTTCGGTAGTTCTCGGTTTACATCGGTCGGGGCCGGAGCTATTCGCATTAAACCGAATAGTTGTAAACCGAGAGCGACCGAAGTAATCCGACGAAAGAATGAGTTTCATAATGGCGGATTATGGGTATTCTACATTTTAAGTAGTTAGAGTGCTTGACTCTATAGCCTTCGTATGGGGTTTTCTAGGCATAGAAGTTTAATTATTTGACCATTGCCATACGTGTGGCGACAGGTCATAGTGGTTAAAGAACTCACAAGGCACCGTATATGTATGGATTCGAAGCCCGCTATCGGTATATTTATATCGTCATGAGAGGGAATCAGTCTCCTGGCTGACACACAGGATATCGATGGTTCTCCCAAGCTTGGTCAAGCTTTTTTTCGACAGATAAGTTTAAAGGTTTTCTCCATCGATAATGAGCTGGGAATTTCTACATATCCAAAAAGTTTTTTCCGCGATAAGAAGTTTCAACAACAATTAATTTATATGGCAACATTTTAAAGCACGTGCAACAAATGACTCAGGAATAGGTCTTGAAGAAGAAGGACTTGTACCAAATCATATACATGTACATGTATAAGAACAAAGGTCAAACACATTTTTTCACAATACCTTATTTTGTCGCTATTGCTGAAGAATAAATTATATAACAGTGTTGTAAAACTGAAAAATTGCCAAATGTTGGCACGTTATCCTTTTTTGCCATGGTTCTTCTCCTAGTCATTAGGATAAAATAGATTTTCTTGTTACTTTGGTCGTCTGGTATCACTATCAAACTGGAAAAGTAACACATTGGCATATTGGGAATGGATTAACCCGGTTAACAAATAAAGGAATACTTCTGCTGCACATAAGTAATTTGAAATTGTGAAATATTGAGTGAGAACACATTCGAGAAGTATATGAAAATAATGTGGCTGAACAATTAATTACTTTCTCCGTCGTAAAAAGAAGATGGATAGTCTTAAAAAACTTGACGAAAGAAGATCTGGGACGCTCTAATCAAATAACACTGAACTTGTTCGGAAATATGAAGTATCTAATCATTAAATATGTTTGTAATTTGTAATTCAAAACCATTAATGTAATCATTCTCATCAAACAGAAATGCAAACAAAACCCTCATAGTATCTGTTCTCCTATAAATAATAGATCATCGATGGAATCACATATCAAATACTTGGTTATCGGACCGATACATAGTTACAAGTCTATTCAAATGTATCAATTACTACACTATTGGTATCTTTAAGATATATTCGTTCTTAAATGGTTAAATTCAAGGAAACCGTGAAATCAAAGATGGATACTATATAATAACGCAGCTATTGAACTCAATAATGTTTTATTTAAGTTTGTTTAAAATACATTTTTTTTTTTAAACGAAGTTAAAAGGAAATGAGCACATATTTTATTCCACAACAAAATACTGTTATTCCTCGTGGTTTAGAATCCTTGTTTGCAGATCCACACGCTTTTATGGTGATTGTTCATAGATGTGATGAAATTTTGAAGTTAAAAGTTGATTTCTATAAAACTGCCTATCAGCTCTACTGTAATATGATACGTACTAACGAATAGTCAGTGGAAGCAAAAGTATGTCATTTTAAAAACTATAAAGTGTAGATATAATGAATTCGCATGCATTTTAAATTAAATTGACACACCTTTAAGCAACTTTTAATTAGATGTATATATAACAATGATACAACAACTGTATTGTTTCAACACTTAAATATGACTTTTACATGTTCTCTTTTATCACGAACCTTTAAGGCCATTCACTTTTCTATAACTCGAGATACCAGTGCAATTGGTAAGGTCTTTTTGTTTGTTTTGTCATTTGATTTTTACATCGCACCAACAGTACTTCCAACTATCTATGGAAGGGGCACAAAGCTAAAATGCCTCCAAATAAGGGCTGGTCAAGCTGGGTAGAACCAGAGACATAGATAACTATGTCTCTGGTAGAACAGTCGTTATTACGTAATTCATACAAACCCAATTATATCGCCATAATGACTTCCACCGACCCGGAGAATGGCCTTGTGGTTTCTAGTCATGTACTCTTACCACTAGACTATTGATGCTCCACTGTATCGGATAAGGTAACGGTTTGACAGAGCACGACCAATAATGACACCGCTATGATAATTGAGATGCTTTATTGATGAGCGAAATCATAAGAGTATGCCGCATAATAACCATTCACTTGCCGGTACATAGAAAAGGGGTCTGATCGTGAATAACACGTGAAAACGTTACACGTTTAACCCATTATCAAACAATAACGGCATTTGACAAGTTTGTTTCAGACGACTCTGGAAAACATTGTGGAAAAAGGAGATATTGCTCTTAACGAGCAATTTCTCCTTTTTCCACAATGTTTTCTGCCCTATCAGAAGATTATGCTTCTATTTCATTACATTTTGAAATGTCGTCTGCAAACTCTTTCAATTTGGGACAGTCGAAAACATGGAGTTTGGTAAAGGTTAAACGGACATATAGTAAAAGAGAACTCAGACGAGAAATATGTCCAGATAAGAGCGGCACTAAGAATGGCATTCAAGCAGTATTTTACTTATGTGAAAAAACCTAAAATGTGCGTACCCGTTAGAATCGTCTCAATGACACTGCTATGACAATTGAGATGCTTTATTGATGAGCGAAATATTAAGAGTATCCCACACAATCACCATTCACTTGCCGGCACATGGTAATAGAGTCTGATCACGAGTAATAGATGAAAACGTAACACAAAGAATCGGACACGTGGTTAAGAAAGTCGAGAAGATGAATGTGTGTCTAGATTAAACAGCACTATGAATCTCATTCAAGCAGCATTTCATCTCTGTGATGATACCTGTATTGTAGGTACTCATAAGAAGCGTCTCGTTGTGAACCCATATTATATGGTTTATAGAAGAAATGAAGATGCTGACCGGCTCTTATCCGAACTTTATCGAGAAAGGATGATCGTGTATTAGATAAAGGAGTCAGTCAGAAGAGGGTAAGTAAATTCTATAAAAGGGTTCATTATTAACGGATGGAGCAGTTGCAGTGCAAAAAGCGGGGATGGTCGGAAAAAGGAGAAGTGGGGTGAAAGGAAATAATAGATAAAAAGAAAAGGTGGAGATGAGGAGGAGATGGAGTACAGGGAGGAGCTAAAGCAGTACGACGAGGTGGAACAACAGCACTAAATTGAGGAGAACCACAAAGTGGAGAATGATAGGCATTGCAACAGGGGAAGAACAAAAATGAGAAACAGCTGGACGAGAAGAATGGACAGCACGAGATGAAGGGGAACCAGTACGAGAAGAGGAAAAGCAGCACGACAAGTAAAGGAGAATGATGAGAAGAATGAGCAGTCCGAGAAGAAGGCAATAGGAAAAGCAGCACGACAGGGAGGGTAACCAGCAGTATGGAGAAGCAAAAAAACTGTTTTATATAGAGCAAAGAAGAAACAAATGCGAGTGTTTTCATACCAGAGTGGAAAGATGTAGTACACATTTAGATCACACTTGTAAAAGCGCCAGAATGTGCTTAATCAAAGCGGGCTAACTGTGTCTAATGCTAAATGTAGAACCTTAAAAGTTATGTCCCTTAGTTAAACGGATATATCTAAATAGGCTTTCAAGCAACCAGTTTTCGCGGACTGGGAAACGTCAATCAACCAGATGAACTAAACCTTCGCTCATATAGGGTTTTGAACTGGTAAAAATAGAGAGAATAAGTAAAAAATTCAATAAACTTAGAGAATACAATAACGTTTCCTTTGAGATAGAAATACAATGTACCTTAGTAAACATGCGTTTTATGTCGTTGACGATATTGAATATATGAGAAAGTACCACTTTGTCTCCTTTTGTCTGGTATCTGGTGTCGTCTGCCACATCTGTAGTAAGACAAATATCTGAAGAGGACGATCTATCATTTCCCCCTAACATAACCGACATTTTTGCAACCGACTATATCTGAAAACACAATATTTATAAGCGCGTTTTTACAGTTCACCAGTTCAGTTCACCATATTTGTTTTACATCGATTGTGAAGGAAGCACATTGTACAAAGCCACTCTCGATGACTGCTTCCTGGATACTAAACCAGTAATAGCGCCTGTTTTTGTGGATTTATTCCCGGAATTTACAGAATGACATGAATGTGTGTTGGTGATTAATACTGTTTTACAAAGTTATTTCGAATTTATATCATCTGCTTAAAATAACACGAACGGTGAAATGTAAACGACCTTAAACTTTCTTGCAACATGATGGCAAAAAACAACAACATATCTTTCATTTTTCTTTATCTCACATTAACTTGTGTAAGACTTGATATGCGTCGGAGCAGTGGTTGAAATAACACATGTTGAAATACTTCGACAGACAATTCCTTAATAGCTTTTAGCCAAAGTATATTTAGGTATTCATAATGTTATCGACAAGCATTTGTTCCTTCCAAGAGAAAACTAATAATTTCTTCCAATTTTATTGAAATAGTTTATAGATGATTATCGATATATCTGGATTTATCAATGAGTACATTTTACCTCAGGTAGCGCAATACTTAAAGCATAATTCCTTTTCTACCATGTGTTAAGTCTGCGACAGAAAAGAAAAATCGTGAACGGACTAATTCACCTCTTTCCTTGATCCTGTATTGTGGGTACTGATCAAAATCACCAAGTCGAGACGATTCTGATAAGTTATCACAAAATTAGTTAATTCTACCTCGCAGGAGACCTTTTGAAAGTTTGCGTGTAGGACATTTACTCGCAGACAATCTGGTCATCTTAGCTACCAAATGTTTTTTGCGCTCTCCTCTCTTTTTGTGTTACCACGTGGTATGTAACCGAGGGGCGTGTCATTTTTCACGGCCTCATCACGCACACATCATTCGAACATGTTACGAATATATTTTAGCCTACTTTTACCAACGATCGATCAAAATCCCATGCTTCTGTGTATTGCAGACAGGTAAGGATAAAGGAGAGTTATTAAAAATCCTTTTTTCTCTTTCCCAAATATTAGATATAATCTACAATATTTAATGAATAATCCGATCTTAAGTAAGTTTTTTGATAGTCGTTTATATTTTCAAATGCGTGAATATGAACTCGTTCGATATGACGTGTGTTGCTCTGTTATACCAGAGACATGTTATCTATGTCTCTGGTTATACAGGCGTAGAAGTAGATTAGAGTTCAATGCCAATCAAAAAGAATTATTGATGATTGCACCATTGCAGACCTATCGACATTGCAAAATTTTGTAAATGCAAGAATATTGAGGTAGTCAAGCTTATAGATATTCCAAACAAGATCCTAAATGTCTTTGTCTATTGTATGCGCCCCAAAACAATCATCGTTTCACATCTACAAATGTAATCCTATTTGAAGGAAAGAACCTCGGGATAAACTATGCAAACAAAGAAAACGTGGAAGAGTACGGATGCACCGAGGCAACGCTTATAAATACAATACAATAGTGGGTTAAATAAGCTGACCTAATTCAGTAGCATGAAGTAACCGGTGGTCGTACGATCACTCGGTTATGACTCACGATCCCGATTATTCACGATTCGCCCACTTCGTCAAATTCCGTACATATTCGGTCTTCTTCGTGAAAAACCCAAAACGCTGCGATTAATCCGGAAGTTCACTTTATTTATGATTGAGCGGAGGAGGCAACCCGACGTTCTAATCAAATGGTCATGCCCTTTGCGTGAAGAAACGGACGCGTTTGACAGCATTGATTGAATAGAAAGACAATTTCTACAATGGAGAAATTAAAATATTTAGCGGGGTACGAGCATGTGGCTTGTTTTCAAAGATTTATGGGCGTAGATAGTATTGATATCGATAAACTTCACGCGAACGGAGAAAGTAAAAACAATGCAAACGACAAGGATGCGACTGCCACAAGCACACCAACAGAGATCGCAGACGATCCGGTGCCAAACGGTAAATCACAGAACGGTCTCAAGAAACGAGAGGCCGTTGTGACTCAGGGAGCGGTCCATATAAACGGGAATATCCACCGAATCGGCTCGTTCAAGAATGGTGTCCACCACCCGGACTCGAAAGGCGTTAAGCTTGCCTACAAGATCAACAACAAGTTAATTTACTATATCATGAAATTTGGTGCGGGTCTTGGGGACGAACTGTTCTACATCGTGTTTTTCCCATTCATGTGTTGGAATGTTGACTTTCGATTGACACGGCAAATGTGTATGATTTGGTACCTGTTGATGTACCTGGGACAGTTTCTGAAGGATTGTATACAATGGCCGAGACCCGGTCCTCCCGCAGTGAGACTGGAAGGGAACCGGTATCAGTTGGAGTATGGGATGCCCTCGACTCATACTATAGTCGGGACGTGTATACCATTTTCTCTGCTTTATTTAACTTCAAAATATTATGATGTAAGTATTTGGTGATGTTTCTTTCATCGCTGGTGATAAAATTTCTCTTGAACTGTTCAGAGCAAATTGCTATTCAGAATGATTTGCTTAAAATGAAATCTATCACAGTCTATGAAACAGGGATAGCAATTACAACTGGAAAAAACAGTTACTGGTTAGAATTTAGTTTTCATAAAGTGGATCAGTGATATAACTAAACAATTACTGATATTAAGGCTAGAAATAAAGGTTTTTTTTTTAAATAGCTTAACCGTAAAAGGGTAAGAGTTGAACTCTCCTATTTTAAACGAACTACAGATCTATGGCATTCAACAAGTTCTAAATATATGATTTTTACAATATTTTGTTGAAAGCCTGATGTAACAAGCAATGTCTCATTATGTCACTGCGGCTTTTTGTTTTTACGTCTTATTGTGTGCTTTCTGTATATCATGAAATAATTGGTAAAATGCCCTAGTATTTTCTATAATGAGCAAGCCCAACAATGTAGAGTATCTTTGAAATACCCTGAACAGTGTATACTCCCCCTTTTTATCGACCTTTTACTCCTTGTAGATAAGGGAGTACTCATTGACTTGCACATTTATCTTAATCAAAACCTATGTCGAGGGTATTGTTTGCTTAACCCTTTCCCAAACAATGACAACATTTGACCACTTTCTTGCAAACGACTTTAGAAAACGTTGTGGGGAAAGGAGAAATTGCTCGTAAATAACAATTTCTCCTTTTCCCACAATGTTTTCTGCCCTATCAGAAGATTATTTTCCAATTTAATCACATTTTGAAATGTCGTCTGTAAACTCTTTCAATTTGGGACAGTCGAAAATTTGTTGTTTGGGAAAGGGTTAAATGGTCTTATCATATGAATAGATTGTTTGTTTCAGGACAGGTTGTGGGTGCAAATACTGTGGGCTGCTTGTCCACCATACAGCATTGCATCTAACTACATTTTGCACATGGTTCGGTTAATGTACTCAGAAAGCCGCGTTGATATCAAGTAGTTTAAGTTGTTAGAATTTGGTACACAATGGATATAAACTAATAGTTAAACCAATAAATTGATCTTGGATAGGTCTATGTGAGTACCAATAATATAGGGTATTCTAGAAACTAATCCTTGTCTTTTTCAGTACTTATGAAATCTGGAGCCTTTACATGTCACAAATAAATTCCAATAAAACTATCTAGGAAAAGGAAAAGAATTATCAATTAAAACATGTAAGATAAAGCTCATAACATTGCCCGACTGATTTACAGATTGCCAATGGTTCTACCTGGGCAGGTGAGTACATGGGTCGTCCTCTATCATGAAGAGTTTGGCATTGCAACCTTAATGGAAAACTGTAGATGGGATGTCAAACCCATATAAACAAACACTTTTACAGTATTGTTTGCTTAATAGTATACATAATTATCGGTATAATTGACCTGTCCTATCTGTGTCTAGATGACCTCTGAACTGATACATTAACAGCATATAACACCATTCACTGATTGTAGGTAGTGGGTTCAATGTAAGTGCTTTACAAACATGAGGCACATACTCAAGTCTTGCTCTGAACCCTGGAGATGAATCGTGATTTCAGGCTATGATCAACTTTCGAGTCGTCTCCCATGGGATTTTATCCCTTTCCTCTCTCTTGTCTTGCAAAAGGAAATTTCTAATACAGGTCTTCATTAATATAATGATATCATCAAGATGGTTTTTGAAAACTCCTGTGGAAAACAAATAATAACCAGACAGTTTTTGAATATGTGAACTGTTGTGTAAAGAAGATCTTATATGATTATACACTTTGATGTCAGACATGAAATATTCACATCAAACCTATTTTGGGGACTAATAGAATTGTCTCAAGTCATGATCAGGGCTTTTTTACATTATATAACAGACTCCCATAAAACCTCGAAGTCATACCAGCTTTTGGGTTTCCCAATTAGTTTCCCAATTAGTAAGTTTCAGTGATAAAACTTCCCTTAAAGGTAAGGAAAGGTAAGGGTAATGGAGAAAGGTCATTATAACAAAGTTAAAGATTTTACCGAAAAATGCCGTTTTAAAGTCAAGTTTCATATTATCAGAATCTTTCCTGGATTTGAATTTTATTTGCCAACTCCATTCATGAAATTTAAGTTTCAATGTGAAAATTGAAAATTAAAGGGGGGTAATTAATATGAAATAAAGAACAAAATTACTGATATTCATTTTATAAATATTAATTCAAAATCTGACAAATTTTGAAAATTGGCTCGGTTAATGCTTTTAAATGATTAGTATTTTATGAATTACATTTCAACTTTTTCTTTAACCAAAGCAATTGCCAGTTTTCCATTACCCAGGTCTCACCTTAACAGGCCTAGGTCTCTTCCCACACCCAAGGAAAAAAAGCACTGAGATAGGTTTTGAATACAATAAATGATGTGTAAGGGAAGACTGATATAATTATACATTTTGATGTCTGACATGAAATATTCCTATCAAATTTATTTTGGGGGACTAAGAGAATTGTCTCAAGTCATGATGACTGAGCAATTTCGCTTTAATATGTCACAATGGTTCCAAAAATTGAATTGCCATCAGCTTCAAATGTGTTGGAATTGATATATAAGCCGACCTATGCGATTCAGGAACCAACAAAAACTATCATTTCATATATTCCAAAAATCTGTTATACAACTAAGTGAAGTCACAATAAATCTATACTCATATTGCTGATTTATTGGCTTGCTACCCTAAATAAACAAGTGACATTATTCTGGATTAGGCCATTGATTTGTCATGAGATTTACCAGAGCAACACATGAAAGGGAATATATGACACATTTAAACAATAACCCAATATGAGAATTTTTGACTGCTCCAAATTTAAAGCAACAGCAAATGACAAATAACTGGAAAAGTTGCATTTTCTTTACGCGATTGGGTAGAAACTGCTTTGACAAAAAGATTGCTCATTAGGAGCATTTTTGTATTTTGTTACAGTGAATTATATGGACTTCTACAACAGGACTTGGTTAAAAATGTGAAGCTGTTAAACATCAAACTTTCTGACTCTGTGGGATTTTTGATTGGTGACTCGAAAGCACCAACTGAAAAAGCATGGAATATTGCCTGTTTTTATTATGTCAGATAGAAACCATTGCGAACAGGGATAGGTTGCCCACATTGAATAGTTCAAAGACTTTAAAATCAGTAAATCTGTAGGTCAGGTGTATTCGAGTAAGGGCTGCTCCATGATAAATTATTATTGCTATCTTCTGAACTTTGATTGTGTTTAAATTGGTGGTCTTAGAACTTTGAGACTGGTGTTCAAGGTTCTGCGGTGGTGTAGTGGTTAGCGTCTGGGACCAGAGACCGTTCATCCTGGGTTCGATCCCCAAAGGCGGCCAATAATTTCCCCTTGGAGTGTCCTTGGGCAAGACACATTTCCTAGCCTAGTACTGGTTGGAAACCAGGGAACATTGTACGATAATACTCAAAAATGAGTCCTGTACATTAATAGGAAGAAGTCCAACATGTACCTTTGATTTCATATGAGTGTCCTTTTGCACTTCAGAGCTCAAGCATTGTACCAGAGTCCAGTGTGAGTCCAGAAAAGCCATTTATAACTGAAAGGTTGATAACATGACGTTGTTTAATCCAGACTTCCAGATACACTGAAAGCCCCTGTGGGACTGAAATGAACGCTTTCTTCTTTGTCTATGTAAAAATCTGTCAGACGAAAGAGGGTCTCTGTCAGACCTCCAGGATTTCAGTCAGTCAAGGGTCTAGGGCCTATGAAATTTCGTGAAGTCTGTTAACCCCATATACATAAATAAAAAACTTCCATTATTTCTATCTTTTTGTTTTCAGTATCCATATTCCATAGGACTAATCATTGCAATAGCATGGACACTTTTGGTTGCCTGCAGTCGAGTCTATTTGGGAATGCATACAGTCATGGTAAGTCGCACTGCATTCACTCTCTCAAAGCATTTTCCCTGCAGAACACAATTCAAAGGTTCAGTGCAATACTATAGTAAGTGCTTCATGTTTATGAAGCACTTACTATAGTTTTGCATTGAAACCTCAAATTGGGGATTTCGCTGTAAGATTAAAGTTAGTCCTTCACAAATATGAAGCACCTTATATAGTCTTGCATAAAACCCTCTGACATATCACCCGAAGCCTCAAGAGCTCAGATACTAGAAATGTTCATCATGGCCTGGGGGTTAGAGTACAGAGCTTGAAATCACATGGCCCCCCATCGTGTATGTTCAAATTTAGGTAACGGCAATTGGGTTTGTCATGAGAGTTAGTCTCCTGACTTACTAAGGAGTGCTAATGGTTCTACTGGGCTTGATCTGCAACTTATGGGCATTTAAGTATAGGCTCCGTCAAATAGAGTGGGGGGCATCGCAACATAACGGAAATAATGAAACAGAGACGTTCATTCTTACTTTTTTATGTATACAGTTTAAGCCTATAAACAAAAATAAAGATTCTCCTGATGAAGGTCTAATCAGGCTGAAAATTTGAATAAATTGAGCTGGAATTATTTAGTTTTAACGGAAATAATGCTGATGCGATGAAAAAAATGAATTGAGATAAATAAATAGCAATGGTAACAGGGATTCAAATAAGAAGCATGATATTCCCATGGCTGTGGCGGACTAATGCCCTTGTGTAGTGTGTCAACCTTGGGACACAGGGGTCTTGGATTCAATTCCAGTGAGTAGCAGGGGCTACTTAGCAAACTTTTAATAAATCAACCTTTTCATTAATACTGATTTTTATTTTCACAACTGCTGATTATGTATCCATGAAGCAGAATGGAGAGTGATCAATTTAATTAGAAAGAACCTGTTCAGTAATTGATTTTGATTAAATAAGGTTAGCATTGAGCTTAGCTTCTGTAAACACTATACTGTGGGTACTCACTAGAATCATCACAATGGAAGAATTGTAATGAGTACCCACATAGTAGGACAAGCATGATAGATTTTGAAAGACTCAGCATAGAAAGGTCACAATTTTAAGAGGCCCACTTATATATAGTAAGACCAATGCATAGCATTTAGCTAGCCTACAGGCAATCGGAAAGGGTTTTGCTCTGGATCATCAGCCTGGCTCAACAAACATATGACTTTCCTTGATAATTGAAATCATTTAGACTTGGCTTTCTGTGCAAGATCAGAAGTCAGGATTTTCGGTGTATTTGCTATGATGACCTCTTTATGTCTTTAAGGTTTGGTACCCCTATGTCAGAATGTGACTTTTTCGAGCTATATAACCTGGGCCTATAAAAGTCACAGGGGTTTATAGTTATCCTGGGGTCAGTACTATGTAATATAATTATTATAATGTGTGAAGTTCTACATTACATAGTACTGACCCCAGGATAACTATAGACCTCTATGTTAAAAGGCACCTTCCAAATTAAAAATGTCTTAGAAATCATGCATTTTTACCTCAAATACAAATTAAGTCACCAGTCACAATATAAAGTCACAAAATTTGAGTTCTACCAGCGTTTTTGGTTTCCCAATTCAGTGATTTCAGTGATACAACTTCCCAAAACTAACATGCCTTAAGCCTCTTCCTAAATCAAAGAAAAAAGGCCCTGGTAGGGTATTATGTTGTAAGTTATCTTCAGTAATGAGAGAATTAGCTCATAACCAACTGACTTATTTCTTTTTGTCACTTATTCTGCTTTGACTGAATAATTATTCAGATTTTTAGTGAAGGAGATATTCACTTAACCCCTAAGTGCTGGAACCGACTTCATTCTTATGCAAACAGGTTAGATCAAAGGCCAGCTACCAAGTGAATTGGCGGCTGGCTTGTGATCTTACCTGTTTGCTGCTCTGAGTATCTTTCTTCATCAGAATTAAGCAGACATTTAAGGTTTTGGAAAGCAGACAACAACAAAATATATTTTTAGAAAATTACTCAGCATTCTAAGGGTTAACAAGAAGTGAATGAGATGAGGGATAGTATATGTTATTACTGAAAAGCTGTTTGCTTGAGTTGGTAGAGATATTTGAATTATAAGTGATTTTTTAAATGAAAAAGCAGGCATTATCCTTCAAAGAATGTTTAAAATGTGTTTTAGACATTCATATCACCAGCCTTAATCACCTGTATAAAATGTATATCTCAGCCACTTTTCCATGTTTGAATAATATGCACACAAAAGAAAACAACCATACAAGCAATTAACCAAGATGTCATAAGAAAGAAAAAGTTTTTTTTAATGAATATTCAACACTGAGATGATTTTGACAAAAAGGCGATTTAAATTGATCATCATACTTGATGAGAATGAATAAGCATTTTGGTTTAATTCTTTTAAAATGCACTACATTGTAGTTTGCTGTAAAATCATTTAGTCATCCTTCAAGGGACAATATCACAAATTTTTCAAACAAACCAACTGTGAAATAAGGATGGGATAAAAAGAGTGAGAACAATTACATTGTATTTTTTTTATCCTATTTCCTTATAATTTGATTTGGCGAATGGTTCAATTTGAAAGCAACAACAGGTGATAAATTTGGAACTAAAAAAAAGGCCTACATTTTCCTTGTGATTTTGGGTAGAGGCAGAAACAATTATGAAAATCCCATAGAGATGTTCTACTGTGAACAATTTCTGTCTTTTGTCTTCTTTTGTCAGGTACTTTGATTTCATTTTAGTCTTCTGTTGCAGGTGCACCAATGTGCATTGATTTGATGTCATTGGGTTTAACCCTTTACCAAACGCCAAATTGTAGACTAATTGTAGACTGTCCTAAACTGAAAAAGTTTGCAGATGAAATTGGAAAATAATCTACCGATAGGGCAGAAAACCTTGTGGGAAAAGGAAAAATTGCTCGTCACGAGCAATTTCTTCTTTTCCCACATTGTTTTGTAGAAATTGGTCTGCGACAAAGTGGTTAAATGTTGTTATTGTTTGGTAAAGGGTTAAATGAACTTGGTGAACCTGAACACAGTGAGAAGATGGCTTGTGAGGTCCTGTTCTCTGTCTCATGAATCATTCACCTTTGAAAGATCTTTGATTATTCTTTTTTATATTCAACTTTGATGATGTACTTTTGCTTTGTATAACAGGGCCTATAAAAAGCATCCGACTGACTTACAGAGTGCCGATGGTTCTTTCTACCCGACTTGGCCAGCTCTTATAGACAGTTGAATATTAGTCTTCCTCTATCATTTAGGGTCAGGCATTGCAACATAACTGAAATAATGTTGATGCAAGGATAAATCCCATATGAATAATTAAATTCAAAAGGCACCTTCCCAATTGGAAATTTCTTTGAAATCATGCACTTTTCCCTAAAATACAAAATCACACTAGCTTTTTCGTTTCCCAATTCAGCAATTCCAGCAAAACTTACAGGCCTAGGACTCTCCCCTATTCAAGGGAAAGAAGCCCTGGTACCATAGTTCAATAAATCAGATCAGGACTTCAATGGAAAACTTGAGTGAATCCTTCATAAAAGGGAAAGAAGAGTTTTATATTGAACCCTTTTGGTATACTAACAGGTTTTCTTTATATAGTGTGATCTTTTTTATTTTTATATGCCCCCTAGCTTTCTCAACCTTTGGTTATTTACATGTTTTTATCACCAAGATGAATGAATCAATAGATATTTCTCTCATTCTGTTTCCAAATGATATTCCCATATGAGTAAATGATAATTGCACATGTCTGCCACAAAGAACTAGCATAGCTATAAAGTATGTCAGACAGAATATAAAACTTGCTCCCGTAATGCTGATTCCACCATTATAAATGCATTGACAAGTTCCAGTATGCCCTCTATCTATTTTTTATTGATCTGTTGTTACAATTCTCATCTATTATTAAGCCACAATATTAACCCTTAGAATGCCGGGTAATTTTCCGAAAATAGAAATTTATGTTGTCGGCTTTTCAAAACTTTAAATATCTGCTTAATTTTGATGAGGAAAGATACTCAGAGTAGCACACAGGTTAGATCACAGGCCAGCTGCCAATTTACTCGGCTGCTGGCCTGGATCTAACCTGTTTGCTTTAGCATGAAAGTAGTTAAAGCACTTTAAGTGTTAAGCCACATATCAACTCCATGCACGTTTGTTTGAACACCTACCTAACTCTAACCATCATGCAATATTGGACGTAAATAAACCCCTGAACATATGAAAGAGGAAATTGGTTGTATCAAGCAATGTTTAGTGCTTTTGTCACAATAATTCCTTTTCAATTAAAGATGGGAACATGTTTAGTTTAAACTTTTTTATTTTACTTTATATTGTGTGAAACAAGTTCTTTCAACTTATGTTTATCAAACTTGATTCTATTCCCTGGATGAATATCCCAAACTTGAGATGGTGGATTAGTGAAAGATTACAAAGTCCAAGACTGTGCTTCTCATAGGATTCAAACAACAACTCTTGTGTACTTAGACTGACGCTCTGCCCCTTGACCAATGTTCACTAAAAGAAAACTTGTCAATGATTGAAACATGTCAATTTGTTAAGATTTACAGTCACCTCTTTACTGATGAACAAAGTTGTTTATGATAGAAAACGTTCTCTTAGTTCACTTTATATGGGGTTTAACGTCGTGTCAACAGTTTTTCAGTACTTTTAAACTTGAGCTTTGAATAAAGGTTAGTGCGTGGAATAGGTGTGCCACACACTGTTTTTCTTTAGTCACAATGATTCCAATTTCAAATAAGCAAGAATCAATAGAAATGTTTGAAGGTCATTTGGTTAATGTCCTGGGTTAGTGAACAGGAAAATATTTGATATGTACAATTGGTGAACAGGAAAAGATTGAATGATACACTTAGGTTTGTTAACAAAGGCTTGTACATTGAACAGTCTTGAATGTTTTAACTGAACAAAGAGAGATTGTACAAGATATCAAGATTTTTTTTTCTGCGAATACCATCATTTTTTCTCTTAACCCTTTTCCAAACAATAACGACATTTGACCACTTTGTTGCAGACGACTTAAATAGCATTGTTGGAAAAGGAGAAATTGCTTGTAACGAGAAGTTTCTCCTTTTTCCACAATGTTTTCTGCCCTATCAGAAGATGACTTTCCAATTTCATCACATTTTGAATTGTTGTCTGCAAATTCTTTCAATTTGGAACAGTCCAAAATTTGTTGTTTGGGAAAGGGTTAACTGGTGATCAATTATTGTTGAGAGAAAGTGATGTGTTCTTGGAAAAATGTCTTGAGATCGCTTACAATCTCGCTTCGTTCATTTTAAACAAAAGACTGTACTAAACACAGAATGAGATTCTAAACATTTTTCTTTTAAAAAAACGTCTTCTATGAATAAAATGACATCACAGATCGATCAAGTTATTGATACACTTTTCATCTTTAATAAACGTAAAGGGGAGATAAGGCACATTTATGGTGCAGATTTTATAAACTGTTTAAACGGCTTATTTTGTAAACAATGATCTTTCATAATCCAACCAGCAAAAGAATTGAAATGGTAATAGTGTCTTGCATCCAGATTATGAAATAGGTTAACACTCGAATCACATGATATGCTAGTAAGGTTCATCCATGAGCAATCCATTATTATCTATTAACCGAGTTTGTCATTCAAAGCACTGAAGGCTCTTATGCTTGTTATGCAATCATTCATTGAAAACAGAGGATTTCAGCATCTTTAAAATGTAAATAATTGAAAGTCATCAGTTATTTAGTGATGCAGGCTGTTTAAATCATCTTTTTGATATGCATTATTCACTCAACACATTGTGTTGAGTTGTTCCCTTTAACCACTACAAACTTAAACTAGTAAGTTTAAACTTATTCATGTTACATCGAGTGTGATGGAAGCTTGAAGCTTATAGTAAAATCACTTTTGATGACTGATGCGTGGATACTAAACCAGTACTTGTGCCGAATTGAGGGCCAGTCCCGGTAATTTTCATTGCATTAGGGGGATCCAACCTGTGATCCTCGGTACGAGAGGCCCTTCCTCTACCTCAGCACCACTGACGCCCCTTTAATTTGGTTCAAGAGAACATTAGGGGGGCCTCAGATTTGGTCAAGTGGTAAAAGAGAGCAGAATTTGAAGTCACATGTTCGCTCTCTTGTTGGATTTAAATCATGGTAGCTGTAGATTTTGATTTCTGAGTTTTATAGAGGTAACGTAGCAGAGAATTTAGACAATTTTATTTGTACCACAATAATGAAGGACCAAAGAATGAAGCAAAAATGATTACTACCTGTCATACTGCTTTTCTTATAGTTATTATAAGGAAGACAAAAAACAAATGCAAGGCTTTTTTATGTTATATAACAGACTCACATAAAAGACACCTTCCCAATTTGAAATTTCTTCAAAGTCATGCAGTTTTCCCAATAACTCAGTCATACAAGCTTTTAGGCTTCCCAATTCAACAATTTCAGAGATAAAATTTCCCAAATTCAACAGGCTTGGGCCTCTTCCCAATTGAAGGAAAAAAAGCCCTAAAATGATAGCGGAGAATAAAGGCTTATACCTGATTGCTTTTATTGATTACCAATTGTTTCTTTAAATAGTGTCTGAAAAGCTTATTTGTTTAAACCCCTCTATCTCTCGTCCATACTGGTTTTAATGCCTTGTAGAAGTTGGAAATTCAAAACTTACCTTTTAGAGCAATTTCTCCATTTGCAAGAATGTTCTTAAACTCTATCAACCATGATTAACTATGATTAAGAGATTGTTTATTTTCATAGTCTATAGATGTAAATGGTACAGTATCAGCTTTTTGTTGCTTTAATTTCGGTCACAGTCACAAAATGCAAAATTGATAACAATTGAAGATAACATTCATAAAGTCTGGATCAAAATAATTGCTTCTTAGACCATGGAGAAACCCTTGTGAGAGAAGGGAATATTTCGCTAGTATTGAGCAATTCCTGCTTTTGTCACTATTTTTCAATGAATTGACTGCTATATAAGTGCATTGAGGGAGAGATCTATTCAGATTGAAGGAGGATGGGGACTAGGGCCAGTATCTTAATTTGGACTTTGTCCTGATATACACTCAGAGTGTGATGATTATAGATGACTCAGATTGATTGTCGTAATATCAATGGTTCAGCGCAATACTATTGTAAGCGCTTCACGTTTGTGAAGCACTTCCTATAGTCTTGCGTTGAACCCTCGATATGTGCCCGGAAGAAGATCAAAAGTAAAGATATAATTTTACTAACAATGTTTTACCCATTGTCCATACATACAGCCAACAACAGTTATGAGAAATAAAAAAATCACATTTTTCATGGCAACATTGGGAGAAAATCTATAGTGACAAAAGAAGATACTGTGCAATCTTTATTTGTTGGAATTGTTGTGCATGTCTAATGCAGTCAATGCTTTAAAACCAGTCACAAATTCCAAGAATGAGTAATGTGATGGTGCTTACCAGCCTTTATGGGCAGTCGAGTATGGGATCTTCCTCCATCATGAAGAGTTGGGCACTGCAACATAACTGAAATAATGTTGATGTGATGTAAAACCCAATAAAATACAAGCAAAACAACAAAAAACAGGAATTTCAAATTATGATGATGACACTTATCACATTTACAGTGGAGAAAACTTTGTCACATTGAAGGTTTTCACTAATGAAATGGTTTTTCTGCGAAACTTTGCCTTTATAACCTCAATTAGGGGAGATAATCAATGCAAACATTAACATTGAAGCCTATGGAAAATTTAATCTTTCTGTCATGATGCTAGTCCTGTTTGGTTTTTGAAAAAAAAACCTCTTGATAGAAAGATGCGTTACATTATTCTGATTAAGATTTCTAAAAGCTAAAAGAAACTTTACCATAAAAAACAGGAGAAAATCAATTTTATCCATTTTCAGGGGAGACAAGTCTGGAAAAAATGAAAATAAGGGGAGTTTATGAACAACTTACCAGTGTTAGTATACCTTAAAATGATGTCATTATGACAATATGGTCATTGCATGTTCACTGCTTATGTTTTGGCGCTATTATAGTCAATTTTTATGTATAGAAACATTGGAAAATGTTTGAAAATCAAGGGTAATAAACCTTTATTGCAATATGTTTATGCAGTTTTTCATTTGATATGTTTTGGTTATTTTGGTTAGTTGTTTTATACAGTCTGCTTTTGATTATGAGGAACAAGTCATGTGTATGATTATAGGCCATAGTAAGTTGAATAACCTCAGATAGTGGCTATAAATACAGGCATGTTTTTGTTGGAAAATAAGTATGTTTTTCTTAGACTATATTATGAAAAGAAAATTGGTATTTACTTGAGTCTCTTTAATCCTTCCTTAAAATAGATAATTCCAGCGGCAGAGTGTATTGAACTTATGATTGTCATTATGAACAGAACAGAACAATTCCTTAATCTCTCATGTACAATATGTACAGCATAAGTTTTGCCCTTTTCCAAACAATAATGACATTTGACCACTTTTTTGTAGAAGACTTTAGAAAACATTGTTGGAAAAGGAGAAATTGCTCGTAACGAGCAATTTATGCTTTTTCCACAATGTTTTGTGCCCTATCAGAAGATTATTTTTCAATTTCATCACATTTTGAAATGACGTCTGCAAACTCTTTCAATTTGGGACAGTCGGAAATTTGTTGTTTGGGAAAGGGTTAAAACAATTCAAATTAAGGGTGTCAGATGCCATATGTCTGTAATTTTAGGACTGATTTTTGGTCCAAACCTGGCATAATCTTCATAAATCTCAATTAAACCCTATCTATTGATATTAGATGGTGCTCCATTTTAGAAATGGGCTAGTGGAACAAATAGAAATTCAATATCACCTGAGTGAAAGGAAAATTTATATTTTTGTAGACAGTCCCATCAATAGAGGTTTAAGTCTGCATTGAGAAAATCCATGTAGTTTCATGCTCCCATAGGTAACTGCCCAATTCAGAAATAAGGATGACAACCCTTTACTTTTATAGATGAAATTGAGAGTTCAATACAAAATATTATTGTTGTTAAAGAGACTCTCTCAGAGTTTGAGATTTTAACTTTTTAACTTTTTAAAATGAGTTGTCTTCAACCATAGAAATAACAACATGGACTTCTCAAGTAACTAGATAGAACTAGACTATTGACAGCTTCCCAACCCGCTCATAGCTGTGCAGAAAAATGACTGTAGTAGGGGTCTCGCTTTAGAAGGTAAAGAGAAGTCATGCAGCAAGACCGGGACCCGAAACCCGGGACCTCCACAAACCGTGTGAAAGCTCCACTGACTGAACTATCCGACCAGCTTACAGGTTCCTCTCTACCTTCTCAATCGTGACCCCTACTACTTAAAGAACATTAAAATCCCAGATATTGCAGACCGTTGAAACGGGTTTGCTTGTAAACAACGATCTTAACTAAGAGTAAGAGCTGTTTTTAGCACACCTGAGCACAAAGTGCTCAAGGTGAGCTTTTGTGATCACCCAATGTCCGTCATGCGTCGTGCGCCGTCAACAATTTCTTTGAACATTTTCACCTCCTAAACCATTGGGCCAATCGTAACCAAACTTCACAGGAATGTCTGTTGGGTGATGCTCTTCAAAAGTTGTTCAAAGAAATTGATTCCATGCAGAACTTTGGTTGCCGTGGCATGAAAAAAAGGGGAATTTCTGCAATTTTTAAAAAAAATTCTTGTCTGAAACCACCTGTCAGAATTTAAAACAATTTCACAGGAATGTTCTTTAGGGGACTTTATTCAAAAGTTGTTTAAAGAATTTTGATATCTCGAAAAAAATGGCCACCAGGCTGTGTGGAACTTTGAACACGTTTTTGTTTTCACTATATACATGAATGCTAAAATTTATAACTTTACAAACATCTTTTTTTTCCAAACCTATGGGCCAATTCCAATGAGATATCATGTGAAGCATCCATAGTTGAAGGGAATAAAGATTTGTCAAAAAATATTTCAGTCATGTGACCAAAATGGCTGCCATGCCCATATTTGGTAAAAACCTTAAAAAAATTAAAAAAATCTTCTTGTCACAAACCACTGGTCAGATTTCAAATAATTTCACAGGAATGTTCTTTGGGGACCCTTCTATAAAGATTGGTAAAGAAATATAGATATCTTGAATAACATGGCAGCCAGGGATTGTTGAACTTTGAACACATTTTTGTTTTCTCTATATACATGTATGGTAAAATTTATAACATATTTTATAAAAACATGAATTTTAATATCTCGAAAAACATGGCCACCAGGGTGCGTCGAAATTTGAACCATTTCCACTATATACTTGTATTGTAGAATTTTTAACAAAATACATCAATATCAATTTGGATGTCCAAATATGCCAAAATGATAACAACAAAATGGCAACAATAGATCATACTGGACAAAAGTACGGGCTGATCTTTGTACATACACAATCTGTAAAGGAAAATGTACCCTCATCCAAGCTTTAGTGATGGATGAGGATCATTATTGTAGTAAAGCCGGAGGCTGAGCATGTATAAACAGCATGTCGTCTTGACGATACATGAACCGAATCGCCCTTTAAATATAGAGCTAAAAAACAAGTGCGTCCCCTATATAAACCGGAAGTCAACCATTTGAAAAGTCATAGGTTTAAAGAGATATATGTTTAGTTTCATTTACCAAAGGGAGGGGAAGTTATGCAATATCACTTATCAAGCCAATTAGTGTCACTGAATATTTCAAGTTCTGGGAGGGTTCATACATGCTCAGCCTCCGGCTTTACTACAATAATGATCCTCATCCATCACTAAAGCTTGGATGAGGGTACATTATTCTCCGTAAAGCCTCCGGCTTTCGCATGTATAAACAGCATCTTTAAAGTCAACTAAACATATCATTGAATAAATCCAACTACATGTAGTTATAACAGAACATTTATTTCCCGCAATTCTTAGTTACAAAGTAAACAAACAAGTAAACCACAGTTAATCATCTTCACTCCTGATCAGTCCATTGAACTACCACCAAACACTGCATTTCCGAACGAGACATTCTTTGTAAAAGACTTCCTGTAGTAGAATTTTCTGAAATTCTTATCTGAAGACCAGTCTGCAGTATCTAAAATTCCTTTCAAAGAACATCCTTTACTGAATGCTGCAGAAACTGCAGCACCCCGAAACGAATGTGCCTTGAAATAATCTGTATTAATACCCGATAGATCCAAAACTAACTTTAACCATCTTGCAATAGTACTTGTTGTCACAGGCTTAAATGTTACATAAGAAATGAAAAGCTGATTTGATTTTCTTAACAACTTAGTCTTTTGAATGTAATACAAAACAGTATGCATGGCACAAAGATCCTCTTCTTTGAAATGTTCAAGTTGTAAGGAATAAGCATGACCAATTCTGGAAGTTTTAAGCAATTCAGTAAAACTAAACACAACTGCTTCTTGCTGTTGAATTAAATTAGTTATATCCATGCATACCATAGTCTGAGCCCTAGGAGCAGCCGCAAGGGCAACCAAGGCAACAGTTTTAAAAGTTAACAATTTCAGAGGAAGTTTCTTCAGAGGGGATAAAGTCTTCAAATAGTTAAGAACTAAAGATACATCCCAAGTGAATTTATATTTTGGAATAGATGGCCTTAACTGCTGCACTCCTTTGAGAAACCGTTTAATTAAATTTCCATTCTCACACCATGTATTCCCAAAGAAGGGCAGAGTTTGAGATAACATAGCCCTGTGAGTACCTAATACTGAGTAAGATTTATTTTCAAAGTAGAGACTAGATAAGTATTTCACTATAATTATTTCAGAGGTAACAAATGGATCACTTTTTCTCTTAACACACCAAGTACACCACTTCCTCCATGCAAGATCATACTGTTTCTGTGTTCCAGGTCTCCATGATTTGATAATGACATCGGCAGTCTTGCTTGAAAAGCCATGGTTCTTAAGGGATTTCCTGATATACGAGCTCCTATCAAGTTGATGGATGTTGCCAATGGATGTTTCAAACTGTTGTGAGGCATCGTCATGAGATCTCTGTGTCTCGGTAACCTAACAGGAAAATCAGAAATAATCTCCATAAGCATTGGAAACCAAGATTGAGTTTTCCACAATGGAAAAACAATAATAGCTTCATCCACTTTATCATTTTTTATTTTATTCACAATTTTCCCTATAAGATTGAATGGTGGAAAAATATATGGATTGAAATTTGACCATGATATAGCAAAGGCATTAACAGAGAATGCACCAGGTTCAGGAAACCATGAAATGAATCTATCCAACCTTTTATTTAGTCTAGATGCAAACAGATCTATATCTGGTGTGAAAAACTGCAAACAGATCCTCTTGAAAATATCATATTTTAACATCCACTCTGTGGAATCTGAGAAATTACGAGAGAAGTAGTCTGCAGTGTTTTCAACACCAGGTACATGAACTGCAGAAATAAACAAATCTCTTTGCAAACACCATTCCCAAATATCTTTAGCAATAGCATCCAACCTCATGCTTGTCATACCTCCCATATCATTCACATATGCAATGGCAGAGATATTGTCTGACTCAACTTGTATATGTCCATTCTTTGTATCAGAATAAAAGGATTGTATAGTGTAAAAAATAGCTAACAGTTCAAGTACATTGATAGAGAATTTTGATTCCTTACTATTCCATCTACCATTTGCATGGCTATCGGAGCATAAATCAATACCTCCCCAGCCTTTAAAAGATGCATCGGTTCTACAGTACCAAGATACTGACTCAGTTCTGATCCTTTTACCATTTTTCAACTTAACATTATTAATCCACCATGACAACTCTGAACAACTTGATTCTGACAATATCATTTTATTATCGAAGTTCACATCCGAGCCTAAACCTTTGATTTTATCTCTCTCCATAGATCTATAATGTAATGGTGCTTCCAAAATTGCATGGAATGTACTGATTACAAGACCTATAAAAGAAGCAAGTTCCCTAACTATCACAAACTTAGATTCAAGGAGAGCTCTGCCTTTCGTCAGAATTTTGATAAGTTTTTCTTCGGTAAGAAGGATTTTGAAAGCAACGGAATCAATAATGAATCCAAAGAAAACAATTTTCTGAGTAGGTATCAAAACAGATTTCTTTTCATTCACAGTGAAACCTAATCTCACAAAAGTATCCACAATAGTAACTGTATTCTTTTTGCAAATCATTTTGTCAACATGGAGATTCAATGAGTCATCTATGTAGTAAGAACATCTTATTCCATTTTGCCTGAACCACATAAAAATGGGCTTTAGTACTTTTGTAAACACATATGGTGCTGACTTCAAACCAAAACAAAGACAAGTGAATTGATAGAGAACCCCTTTCCAAGAGAACTTCAGATATTTTTGACATTCACTGTGAATGGGTAATGAGAAATATGCTTGTTCCATATCCACAGAGGTCATATAGTCATATTGTTGTAACAAATCTAGAACCACATTAAAAGTTTCCTGTTTGAAATGATCATAATGAACAAACTCATTTAAATACTTTAAGTTTATTACTGGCCTGAATTTACCATTAGGTTTTGGAACAATAAAAATTGTTGAAATGTACTCATTTGGTTCTGAAGAACTTGGAACTATTGCTCCAATTTCAAGGAGCTTCTGTACCTCATCATCAACTATTTTCCATTGTTCCAAATTGAAAGGAATTTCATTGGGTACTTTTGATTGTATAGGCTGTCTATCAAATTGAATTTTGTAACCTTTCACGGTTTCTAAAACCCATTTATTATTGGTAAGTTTTTCCCATTCATGAAAACAGGACTTTAACTTACCTACCAGAAGTCATTTATCATTGGAATACTCATTGGAACTACCAGAAGTCTTTCTGTAGTTTTTCCCCCTGTATGGCCTTGAACCTCCTCTCTGTTGTCCATATGGCTGGTAACGATTTCCACCATTTCCATTGGAATTCTGCTGGTATGTATTACCATAATTACCTCTTCTGTTATAGGGTCGACCATTACCTCTACCTCTCCAGCCTGAGCGGTTTGGACCATAGGATTCCTTTCCCACATTGGCCATGGAATCACACGACTTAATTTCTTTTGAAATGTCATCACCAAATAATTGAGTAGTAATTGGCATGGATACATTACACAGACTGTGATACTTTTTCTTTAAATGTGGACGGATAGAATATCTACGTCGAACTGAGAGGTTGTATTGGACTTGCCCAACAAGTGTTAAAATATCTGACACATAGCCTTTGGCCTCTTGATTTAAGGATTTCTTCAGTGAATTAGCTAATTTTATCACAGGAACCATAGCACTAGTGACAATGTTTTGCACATCAGAAATGTATTTGTCCTGCGAGTGAACCTTTCTATCCAAGATTTTCCAAATTTCTCCATTAACACTGGGAGGGCAAGCTTTGTCAACATTCTCAGGAACTTTGTATTTGGACATGATACTTTCTATATCGCATTGTGATGTACATGCAACATTAATAAGGTTTGCAAGAGAACTAGCAATAGGTTTGTCCTTTTCACAAGCTTTTAGTCGTGGGGGTACCCATTCTCCACTTTCACATGATTCAGAGTCTGATTCAGAGCCAAAAAGTTCATTTTCTAAGTCCTTAGTCAGATTCTTGGTATGACTACTACCCGATGTACATGGACGTTCATCATCTGATAAGAAGTCTGGATCAATGTTTTCTTTGCCTGTTATACCCAATTTCTCTTTTAAAAGTGAAATGTCACTCATAGACAGGTTCGTTAAATCCAAGGATTTACCCTTCTTTGGTTTTTGAGACTTCGTCTCTTTTGGTTTACGTACAGGAACTACTACAGATTTTACACATTTCATTCCTTTAACAGGACTCTTGCCTTTCTTTTTCTTTTTCTTCGGGGAGACAACATCCTCCGAAACAACTTCTACAATGCTGGCAACCTCGGGTGGTTTTACCAAGTCGCTCGGGTCAAAACCAGAGAATTCAGACTCTGTGTCGGCAGTGACAGAAAGGACGTCGTCCTCAACAGAACTCATTATTTTTCAATAATTGAATTAAAATAATTCAATGAATTATTGTCTGGACAGCGTCCTAGACTGAGTTGTATCCCGGTACTAATAGAACACTTACCACGCCCTCCACAAGCGCTTCTGTGTCCGCACAGCTCTATCGCCAAAACAACTATGATTTTTCAAATGGTTGACTTCCGGTTTATATAGGGGACGCACTTGTTTTTTAGCTCTATATTTAAAGGGCGATTCGGTTCATGTATCGTCAAGACGACATGCTGTTTATACATGCGAAAGCCGGAGGCTTTACGGAGAATAATATTCAGTTTCCACATTGTAAGAATTATGTACCATTTTAATGTCCCACATCAAGCATACAGTGACAAACTTGTAAAATTGGAATGAAAAATAGGTCAATGCATAGAGGCACAAGAAACTCTGTGTAAAAGTTAAAAGCAATGTTTCTAACTATTCTTCAAATAGGTGGTAATCTCAGGTGAGCGGTTCTAGGGCCATTATGGCCCTCTTGTTTTTAGATACCCTGATTTGTCATGAGGGTTTTCGGAAATGTTTACTGTATGGACGCATGCATCTGGCAATACCGTCAAGTGAAATTGGATCGAGAGAGGAGGAAAACAAATAAGTACCTTGAACCAAAATCTGGTTTAACCTACATAGTGCTGGAACTGTCTTCATGCTTTTGCAAACAAGTTAGATCCAGGCCAGCTGCCAAGTATATTGGCATCTTGACTGTGATCTAACCTGTTTGTAACTCTGAGCATCTTTCCTCAACAAAAGTGAGCAGATTATTATAAAAGTTTTGGAAAGCAGACGACACAAAAATCTATTTTTTTTTTAAATTACCCAGCATTCTTATGGTTAAAAGCTCAGATTACTCTTGAACATGTAGGAAAGACAGACTGATCATGCCACGTGTGCATGTATTTTATCCACTTAAAGAATTTGACCTAAATTTGTAAATCAGCTGACAATTTTTTTTTCATTGTTGTCAAGGATTTTGATGCATGTCAACAATTTTTCAGTAATGTAACAGCTTTCCTAGGATATATCAGTACAGTGAACCCTCGTTTATCCGGACACCGATTATCCGGATGTCTCGCAATCCGAACAAAATTGTAAGGGAACGGAATTATTGGACCAGTTTATTGCAGTCGACTTTTGAAAACATTGTGGGTAAAGGAGAAATTGCTCGTGACGAGTAATTTCTCCTTTTCCCACAATGTTTTCTGCCATATCAGAAGATTATCTTTGAATTTCATCACGTTTTGATATGTCTTCTGCAAAATCTTTTAATTTGGGACGGACGACAATTTGGCGTTTGCTAAAGGGTTATAAGTATACACCGCTCATACAGACCGTTTATGTCTTAATGTGAATAAGAACATGCTCTGCTTCATTAGTCCGGAATATTCGGTAAACCGGACATTTTGTTGGGAACGGACTAGTTCGGATAAACGAGGGTTCACTGTACTAGGCTGGTGCTCTGAAGTGCCTTGACGAAGGACGCTACAGTGGTATCTTCTGTGTCAGATGTTTGAGCTAGTCAAATACTCCACCTTAATCACTGGGCCTATTGCAGCACCCTTATATCTGAAATGGCAGTTAACCCATTACCAAACAATAACGACATTTGACAAGTTTGTTGCAGATGACTCTGGAAAACATGGCCGGTAAAGGAGAAATTGCTCTTAAAGAGCGATTTCTCCTTTTCCCACAATGTTTTCTGCCCTATCAGTAGATTATTTTTCAATTTCATCACATTTTGAAATGTCGTCTGCGAAATCTTTCAATTTGGGACAGTCAAAAATTTGGCCTTTGGGAAAGGGTTAAGACAGTGTAGGATCATGCCACTAATAGACATGAATGTTGTCCTCTTATGGAATTTGACATAGATATTGTACATGGGCTGACTCTTCAAATTCTCACTGGGTTACAGCTAAGGTAGCAAATCAATTTGAATACTAGGTCAATGCCCGTGCAAATTTCGTCAGGATTAGGTGTTTGAAAATTGAAATGCTTGGGTACCTATAAAATATAGCCTTGTACTGGTGGATACAGGAAAGCCGTTACATAACTGAAAAATTGTTTATACGGCATTAAACACCATTTAAACAATCTTGACTTGTATTCTCGAAATGGTTTTCAGGGCCAGGTGGTGTAAGTGCATATAACACTTCATTGCTTAAAATCTTTCTCAAGGTTATTGGTTTGAAATGCATGCACTTATACCTGGAGAGGGGGGTATTAAAAGTTCATGTGACATAAACATGCTCAATTACGTCAGGGACCCTTTTTTAGCGTGAGTAATGTCTGGTAGAATTAAAGCAGGACTTTTGTCCGGTAGGAATATATCTGTTTTGGGACTTATAATCTTGAAATCATTGTCTCAGACCATTTTCTTAACCTTTTTCATCTATTAAGCTTGTTTTAACTGGTTTTCCCTAAATAGGGTTTTATAACACAGAGGAATGTTGCCCTCTGTGTCAGATAATAAAAGAATTGCATAATCATTCAATTAAAAGCATTGTTTCGGACCATTTTCTTAACCTATTTCTTCAATTATTCTTTTTACTGTTTTCCCTGAATTAGAAATTATAACAGTTTTGAATTGATTCAGTAAACGTAGTCGGGAATTTATACTTGACCTTTCTTTGTATTATTTGGTAGAAACTACAGTGACATTAGGAATGTGAGCCCCTGTGTCAGATAAAGAAAGAGTTGCAGACAAAGGAGAAGTCACAAAAGTGAGCCTATGCCAAACTTATTTTCAATATTTATTGTAGTCTTCAAAACCCTCTCAAACCCTTTAAAATTTCGGGAGATAAAAACTTTAATAGATATACAGTGTCATTGTTTCCTTGAATTTGAAGCTGGCTATAAGTCTGTAAATTTTGGGAAACTGATGGAAAGAAATAGATGAATTTGGTTACAAAAAAGCTGGTTTTACTTGAATTTTTGGGAGAACTGGATGAATTTAAACAAATTTCCAATCAGGAAAAAATCCTGATATAATTTAGAGTAACAGGTTTACTGAGATAGCTGTTGGAATATATTGGCAGCTATTTATTTAACTATCATGTCAAAGCCATACAAAATATTGAAACCTGGAGTGGGAGTGAAAACAAAAAAGTAAAACAAAAACATACAATAATGGCAAATAACTTTTTTTTCCAAATAATAAACCTTTCTATCCATTCCAAATAAAATTTAAAATAATTGTGGCTATATAAAGAAGAAAATTGTCTGTTTGGATGAATTGGTTCCTTCACTGTAAGAGTTTTTATTAGAACCTTCTGTTTTTATTGCACAAGAGTGAAAAGTTCTTGAATAACAGGTAGAAGGAAGTTTTATTGAACATAAATTTTGGGACGTAAGGTCCAAATTGAAAAAGATCAGAAGACAGTTTATATGATATAAAGAATATCCCCTCATACATTGTTATCAGTTGGACAATAGACTTGTACTTAAGTGCTCAATAGTGAGCACTGTACATTAATGGAAGAGAGATAAAAATAGAAAGATAGAAAGAAACAAACAAACAAACAAAGAGAAAGAAAGAAAGAAAAAGAAAGAAAAGAAAAAAAGAAAGAAAGAAAGAAAGAAAGGAGAAATCACAGCTGTTTTGAGTAATATCTCATTTTATAATATTTTTTTCATATATATAATCTTTTGCTCCATAATGGCTCAGTTTGACTTATCAGCTGCAGAATGCTTTAGAAATCATTTCGATAAAAGGATAAGATGCTCAAATTAAGCAATTTATAATTCTTTTGATTCATTGGTAACATAACGTTGAATTTTTTACTTCTCGTTGTCCGTCTGCTGTTTCTTCCAATTTCGTATAGCCACAAATTTTGGTATGAGGGGAATGGGTTTAACCCAGTTACAATTAAATAAAGGGAAGTATTATGTCAGAGACCGTAAAACGATTGGCTAAAAACAGTCATCCGAGTGTGGTAAGTCAGGATTGATAACGTTTACGTTTACGAGGGCAGCCTTGTTTCAGCTCGGCTGATTGAATGTTATACAAATTTACATAATTCCCTCATGGAGGTCTGTGTGAAGAGCAACTACAGATGTCTATGTGAAATTGGAAAAATAGCTTTCCTATATCTGAGATTGGGTGGAGACCATTTTAGAATACAGTATTAGAAAAAAACTTGTCTAAACCCTTTACAAAACGCGAAATTTTTGACTGTCCCAAATTGAATGAGTTTGCAGACAACATTTCATAATGTGTTGAAGTTGAAAAATAATCTTCTGATAGGTTAGAAAATGTTGTGGTAAAAGGAGAAATTGGTCATTACGAGAAATTTCCCCTTTTCCCACACTGTTTTCTTTAGGAGTTGACAGTATAGGGAAAATGTATCAAATAAATCATTGTTAGAGAAAAATGTTATTTTCACAAAACTTCTTCCTTGACATGAATTGAAATTTTGAAGCAGACGAGTGCATTTGAACTTGAAGTCAGTCAGTAAGTCACTTCAGTGCATTGAACCCTTAACCTTACTTTACATTTAACTATCAGATCTTTTGACAGTTGTTCTAAACCCATTCCTGTATTCTTCACTTCCCTTGTGAAAGACTTAAGGACTTATTCATTAACCTCATGAACGTTCATGAATATTGATTAGCCGCTCATGGAATGTTTCATGAAACTCACGGACAGATTCATGAACATCAAGTATAGGTTCATGAATATATACATTCATGAATCTGGTGTTGATGTTTATGAACATGTTCTTGAAATTCATGAACAAGTTAAGAACAACTTTGTGTTCATGAATGGTCATAAAGTTCATGTATAAGTTCTTAATTTTTTTGTCGGGTGATTGTTAGAGGCCTGTTAGTTTTGAGACAACTGAAATTGCTGAATTTGGGTACCATAAAGCTGACATGACTTTGATTTAAGGGAAAACTGCATGATTAAGAAAGAAATTTCCAAGTGAGAAGGTCCCTTTGATGAGTCCCCGTTATACAATGTGAAAAATCCCTGACTTACGATATTAATCAATTCATGTAGTATTTATAAACTTGCACTGAGCACTTAGTATTCATCTTTATACTATTAAGACAAAAGAAGATATATAGGGTTCAGTGTGGGCCTATATATACCGGTATATAGTAAAGGCTTCACATTTTGAAGAATTGAAGATAGTCTCAAAATGAACAGTCTTGAAATGAACCTTCGATTTTTCGATTTTCATTAACGCTACAAATTTTTATCATTTTCAGGACTGCATGGTGGGTATTTCCATGACGGCCACCATGTTGCCATGGCTGCTGGGTAACGTGGAGAGATGGGACTACATTCAAGTCACAAGTCCCTGGGCGCCGCTCTACTTCCTTCTTCCGCTGATGGCCTGTTTATTCTACCCCAAATCCAAAGTGTGGAGTGTGACGCGAGGCGACACATCGAACATTGTCTCGATCGGCGTTTGTCTGGAGGTGAGCGCCTGGCTGACGTACCAATTGGGTTGGATGTCGGAGACGTCACATAGTGCCGACCTCCAACCGCTCCCTGCGATCACGAGACAGTGGCTTGTGTACAGTCTAGTTCGAACAATCGTTGGTGTGGCCGCGCTTGCCAGTTCCAGGATCGTGAGCAAAAAGATTTTTACGAGATTGACATGTTACGTGGTCGGTGTGGATCCAAGTGATATTCCGAGGCAGAGGGAGCTTGGTTTGGAGGTTCCAATCATCTGGCTGACTGTCGGTGGGCTGGCGGTCAACACGGCGTTCACTGCCCCGATTATTTTCTCGTTTCTAGGAATAGATAGGCCTGGGTACTATAATGAAGTTGGCCTTTGAGTTCATTGTATCCCATAATGCATTCCTTAATTATTGGGTTAATATTCGAGTTTGTGGCTGGTTCAAATTGAAAGCTTTGCTGCAGACGGCAATTAATCTGTATGAACAATAAAATGGCAGGGGTGGCAAAATTAATTCTCTGTATTGCCAAGCTTGTCTAAAAGCCTTACAACCATTATAAAGACAAGTGCAGGAAATAATTTGCATTTACGGACAAGTAAATCAAAATCAGATTTCGTCGTCCCTGAATTGGCATTTAAGTATTGTGATATGACTTACAAACCATTGTGACAAAAGGAGAAATTGCTCATACTGAGCAATTTCTCCTTTCGTTACAATGGTTTCTTTAATATTCTGCTTCAATATGTTAAAAGAAACATTGAATCTGTCTAGCCCGTTCCCTTTAATGTGATTTTTTCAACTTATTTAAGATTAAAAGCACTGTAACAGTAGACAGCAATTATACGTTGTTGAAAATGAGTATTTACTTAGTGATAATTGGTTTCATCCATTGTAACACAGGAGATATTTCTGAGAAGCAGTGTCAAATACTGTTTATTACATTTTACCCATAAACATTTACTGTGATGACCCAAATTCAAAGAAACTGCAGCTAATTAGATATAGCATGAAAACAATTATTTCTTTATGGTATTTGGTTGAAATCATTTTTTCAAAAAGAAATAGGATTGAAACGAATAGGATAGATTGGATATAAATACATTTGAGGATATAGATGAAATGGAAAAAAAAAGATATTTATATATATATATATATATATGTTATTATGTTATTGGTTAAATAAGCGTAGTGACAAAACATTAAATTGCTCAATTTGAACAACTTATCCTTTTGTCACATTGGTTTTGTCAATACGTATTTTGCAGCAGATGGGGGTAAAGTGGGGTAATATAAAGTAAGGGGCTAAAACCTTTTTGATTGTTTTGCTATGAGTTCATGAATAAATATACAGTATGGTAGCCCTTAAGGTAGAATACCCTTAATCCGCCATTTTGAAACTCTAGAGTTTCAAAATGGTGGATAATGGGTACTCTACCTTAATGGTATCCACATTCTAGTCAAGGGTGATTGCCTATAAATGTTGTTGCGCTTGTTGGAGCTTTTCACGCCAACCACACGGCTTGTCTACTTACAGGGTTTTCCTTGACCCCCGAATGTATCGGTAAATGACCCCCAATTCCTGGATATGACCCCGAAACGGCATAAATTTGCATTCACAATTCCATATATAAGGAGTCAGAAGTCCCCTAAAATAGATCAAATCAAAGGGTCAAGGGAAAACTCTGTACTTATGAGGTTTGTTTTAAATATACACACTAATAATGTCATGGCAAAAGGAGAAATAAAGTTACTTATATATTTCTTTCTTTGGTCACAATATCTTTAAGAAAAGTTTTTCTGACAATTTTGTTGCAAGAAGGAATACTAGTATTGAATGATAGGAAAGTAAAGGGAAGTAAATGGCTGTTAAACATAGAACCAAATGTGGCAGGAAAAGAAATTGCTTACCCCAAGCATTTTTTTGTATGTTTTTGTATTTTTGGTACTCTTTAGCATTATTTATTGATACATAAGCTTTTCTTTTTAGTCATAGTCTTCTTTTGCGTTGAGTATGGGTAAATGTTAAGAAATGAATTGTCATGAGCATATTCTATGTTCAAAATACCCCTCCATTTATGATATCACTTTGTCACATGTTTAACTAGATGTATGATTCATACAGTATGATGTATATTGATGCTGCAACTTTCCCTTATACGGCCTACACCATATAAACATGTACAGTGATGTCTCGTTAATCCGAACACGTCCGTTCCCAACAACATTTCCGGATAACCAAATCATCCGGACTAATGAAGCAGAGCCTGTTCTTTTACACATTAAGACATAAGCGGTCTATATGCATGTGTATACTTATAACCCTTAAGCAAACGCCAAATTGTCGACTGTCCCAAATTGAATGAGTTTGCAGACGACATTTTAAAATGTGATGAAATTCAAAAATAATCTTCTGATATGGCAGAAAACATTGTGGGAAAAGGAGAAATTGCTCGTCATGAGCAATTTCTTCTTTACTCATAATGTTTTCAAAAGTCGTCTGCAACAAACTGGTCAAATAATTCCGTTCCCTTACAATTTTGATCGGATTGTCAGACATCCGGATTATAGGGGTCCGGATAAACGAGATTTCACTGTATGAGTACATTAAAGGTAACATTCCTTAGCTGAAGGTTTCTTTTAGCAATTTTGCAACAAAACAAAATTGAAAGGAATAAGAAACAAGATAGTCAAGGGAAGTAATATTCTTGCCAAAAACTCGGTTACTTTCTTACTCTAGAATTCTACATCATAAAGATTTGAAAATTTATTTAACAAAAACTATCTTTATCAATCCTTCATTTATGCTCATTTTAGCCCAGCTGCAGTGGAAAAATTAAGCAACCACTTTTTCAACAAGAGGAATTCCACTATTGCAGTATCACCAAGCAAATATTAATTGACTCATATTAACAGAAACTAACGTTGTCGTTAACTGACCATATCAATCTACGTTTTACGCCTATACTGTACAATACATGTATTCCTATAACTAGGAATGAATGTAGATATTATAATGTAACTTTTGCATGTTCATTAGCAAAATGCATTTATCAAATTGTCTCTGTTTTTCTGAGAACCAGTTTTCTTTTAAAAAGAATATTCATTATATAGATGTTTTGATATTGTCCCAAGTCCTTACAGTAGAAGAATTATGGCCCTCTTGTTGGACACATTTAACCCTTTACCAAACACGAAATTTTTGACTGTCCGAAATTAAAAGAGTTTGCAGACGACATCTCAAAATTTGATGAATTTGGTAAGTAATTTTCTGATAGGGCAGAAAACATTGTGGGAAAAGGAGAAATTGCTTGTTTTGAGTAATTTCTCCTTTTCCCACAATGGTTTCCAGAGTCATCTGCAACAAACTAGTCAAATGTCGTTACTGTTTGGTACACATGAGTTAACCCATTATCCTATTAAGGATGGCTGGTTGCTTAGGACAATGCTTAGGAAAATTGTCCAGTGAGAATAAGACCATTCAGATAGTAATCTTAAACCCAGCCCAAACTTTTGTTATTCATAGACGCAAACCATCTATTCTATTTATCCTGTTACCTATATGGATTCAAATAAACAACCAACAAACAAATAAATAAAAACAGGGAAAAACACGAAATGAAAAATCAATATCAAGCGACAGTTATCAAGTAGAGAATTCTGTATACGTGATTTCCTATGCTATGAACTCACTAATGATTTCATGATTGGTTACATGACTACCTCTTATAAATATGGTTAGTTTTGGATCAATCCCATCTACTCGGCAATCCCCGGCACAAGTCGGTAGATATACCTTGTAGGTAGTTCATGAATACACCAGAAATCCTGGGGAAATTCGCCAGTTTTCCGCTTGATAACACTTCTGGTTACATCATTACGCCCAGGACTAAATAGTTGTGTATATACACACAGATTGTTTTAATCACAATTGACTGTTGTTGTTTTTACTAGTTTCTTTAGAGATTATCATAACAGGGCGACAGTGGTACAGTGCTAGGATGTCGGCCTCTTGTACTGGAGGTCGTCCCGGGTTCAAATCCCAGTCAGAACAAACAAACATATCAACACATCTGTGTTTCATATTTTCTCTATTGTATTTCTTGGCTCAATCGGCTTGTGCCAGATAGCCCAGTACATATGGTTGTAAACGGACATGCCCTTCGTCGCCACCATGTTGCCGAACTATGTTCAAAATGGCTCCCCATTGCCTCCGTTGTTATTTTGAAGATATGGTGAAGGTGTTCCGATTGAGTTCTGGATATCACAATGTCTTTCTACAGCTTGTTAATGGTCTGAAAATGGCACTGGTGACAGGGTAAATGGCAATTGTTATAAGCAATTTCTCTTTTTGCCACAATGTTCATCTTCTGTCGATTTATCAAAGTGAGGTACTACCCTTTCCCAAACACCAAATATTCGACTGTTCCAAATTGAAAGAGTTTGCAGACAACTTTTCAAAATGTGATGAAATTTTAAAATAAATCTCTGATAGGGTAGAAAACCTTGTGGGAAAAGGAGAAATTGCTTGTTTCCAGAGTCGTCTGCAACAAAGTGGTTAAACGTCGATATTGTTTTGTAATGGGATAATGGAGTAAGGGCTTCAGAATGTGCAATAGCTTCGGTATGTATTGCAAAGAATCTACAGATTTACATGTATTGAATTGTACAATCGCTCATCTTGAAATGTTTCAAAATGGGATTAATTTGTTCTGAGTATTGTGGATGAAAGAATTAAAAGAGGGGATATTTACATGGATGTGAATGATTTTTTTTTTTATTGTTTGCTTTCCTTCTTAGGTTACCCAGTATTCAAGTTTTATGTAAACAAAAATATTTTCAACCCTTGCCTCTTTTTAGTTATAAGAAATAACTTATCTCAAAGCTTGGTGATTTCAAAGTATAAAGAATGTCATTTAGGCGTTGTATTTAAGTAGGAGTAATTGTGACAGAAGCAGAATTTGCTCTTAAAAATAAGTTCCTCCTCCCACAATGAATTCTTGTAAGTTCTGTTTAATGTGGATTTAAACAATTTGAAGGTTCAATGCAAGGCTATAGTAAGTCCTGCACAAATGTGAATCACTTGCTTTACCATGGCAATAAACCCTCCATTTGTCAATTCAAGGGTTCAATGCAAGACTATAGTTGGTCGTACACAAATGTGAGCAATTCAGGAGTTAAAGCAGGCCCTATTTAACTATATTCCAAACACAAACAACATAAGCTGACAACAATAGCGGACCACACCTTTAAGTTAAAGGTGTTTGTTCTCACATGAGACAATTTGGAACTACTTTGATGGCAAACTCATTACCATTTCGATAATTTTGTATGACTGAAATAAAGTTATACATGTCAAACGTTTCTGCCGCTTGCCTATGGATATTTTAAATATAGATCATTGTTTACGATATAAACTGTTTAAACGGGTTACTATATCTGCAACATAAATGTGCTATATCTCAACCAAATGATTACCACATCGGGTGAGATAAGTGTATCAAGTAATCTAGTTTCATGAAGCTCTATAGATATTGCTCTGAATGAGTTATTTCTCCTTTTGTCATGATAATGATCATTTTATCCAAATATTTGAAAGAGTAATTAATTTTTGATACTTAATTAATTTTTCTTGTTCTTGTTCCTTTTAATTTTTACCTGTCACAAAACCCCATATGGAGGTTTCACAAAACCTTTAAAAAATGGACGAGAGTGACTTTAAAAAGGCTATATCTTTAATCCTTTAGAAAAAGATCGTAACCAATAGTCATTTGCGCTTTTTTGATTGGATTTTTTAATTGGATATGATTGATAACTGTGATATTCATGTGTTAAAGTACTAGAGTTTCACATATGAAAGAGTTGTCACAACCTTTTTAAAGACATTTGTAATTGGAATATCTATACCGAAAAGTTATATTTAGTAATAACTAACCTCCTTGTGACTTGGTCATAGTGACCAGAGGCCCATTTCCAATGCTAACATCTTTCTTTTATACTAAACCCAATGTTTTCATATTCATTAGAATCTGCTAACAAAATAGGGATAATGTTGAGGGGTCCTGCGTGGCCCATTGATTATGGTGGCGAACTTGGGGGTTCAGGGTTTGAGCCACACCATCACCTCTGGTTTTGTGGGAGTGACCTTTGGCAAGTCACTTCAGAGCCCTAACTTAGTACTTGTTGATTTAGGAAAGCCGTTACATAGCTGAAAAATTGCTGATAAGGCATTAAACAAAATGCAAACAAAGGGAGAATTGTATATCATTGTATTTTGAAATACTGTATGCACAGGAAATTAATATGCCTTTTACCTAAACATCTGATAGTATTGACAATAGCATTTTCTTCCCTGTCCACATCGACAAATCAATAACTAAGGGCTTATGTTCATTGCTTTGTATTGTTTGATTTTCTCTCATTGGGTTTTTAGGACTGGCTACAATTGAATGTCATATCAGACAAAAATGATTAATGTATAAGAAATTCATTTCATTGATATAGTATGGAAAACCTTATGACAAAAGAAGAAATTGCTCATTGTTCATGATGAGTAACTTCTCTATCTGCAGCAACTGTAAGATAGGTTGGCTTTGCATGAGTACTAAGGAAGTGGTTATGAACTTATGAGTTAATCAAATTAATGCTTGGCTTGTATCAATCAAATAGTACAGTATGAAAATTGATGTGTTTTTTTATTCATTAATTAACAATTAAAGAAAGCTTCTGGACAAATCATATTTATTAGTGAGTCTTAGAACAAAGCTGTATTGGGTTATTTTTACGGATGTCATGAAAATCTTTTACAAATGAGATGGTACATGTGCTTGTATCATCCCAAATCATATGAGATTGTTAATACCAATTAGAATGGAATGTGAAAAAGATGTTTTTATTGTGGCTTTCAAATTTTTTATGGAACAATGAGAAGAACGCTTTGCGTGAGGAATATACCATCTAATAATAATGATGTCTCCTTTCAAGAGTTGGAGTTAGAATTCAGATACTATATGGAAAAGGATTTAACCTTTAGAATGCTAGGTAATTTTCTAAAAAAAAATAGATTATTGTGTCATCTGCTTTTCCAAAACCTTAAATATCTGCTTAATTTTGATGAGGTAGGATACTCAGGGTAGCTAAAAGGTCAGATCACAGGCCAGCTGCCAATTTACTAGGCAGCTGGCCTGGATCTAACCTGTTTGCATAAGTATGAAGATGGTTCCAGCACTATAAGGGTTAAACAAGATTTTGCTTGACATAACTAGCACTATCTCAATGTCTTGATATGTATGAATGCTTTATGTTGTTACTAGTGTTATCCTTTCAACCAAGTTAGAAATTTTTTAAGTTAAAATTCTTTGTATTTGCATTTTATTATGTGTTGTTAACTTACTAAAGTGTGACATTGTTGAACAAATATGAATCAGTATGAACTGATGTGAATAGCAGAACAAATATAGAGCCCACATATTGTATGTGGGTACAATGTTGTACTATGAGTTGTGCTACACAAACGTTAAGCACCTTCTATATTGCATTGCACCTAAACCTTGATATTCTTACGATTACAAATGTAATGGAACATTTGATGATTATTTACTCTCTTGATTTGTTTGGATTGTGATCTTAGGTAATCGTTTTGAGGGTTCAATGCAAGACTATAGTAAGAAACATGAAGCACTTACTGTTGCGCTTAGTCTTTTGGCAATATGACTGTTGTGCCTTGTCTGTGGGCAATATGACTGATGAGTCTAGTCTTTAGAAATATGAAGCACTTACTATAGTCTTGAGCTAAACCCGCAGGATGTTGTCTCAAAGTTTGTGACATACTGCCTTTTCAATACCAGAATATGTGACTTCCCTAAAGAAATGAGCAGATAATGAGCTTTTTATCCGTAAAAGGACCTTCGGAATATCGATGGTTCTACCCAGGTTGAAAAGCCTTTAAAGATGCTTGTTCACAGATGTGGGGAAGTTAAAATTAAATAACTAGTAACAAAGATACATGCAAACTACATGCAGCAAAAGGGTTTTTTAAAAGACAAATATGTCTATATTCCTAACTTGCCATACTGCTGAGGATTTTAATATGAGACTGACAACTGCACACTCTTAATTCTTTTTATTTTTTTTGGATGAAATATTCCCTTTCATTGAAAAATAGTCAAGTATAATAGTCTATATGAGTCTGATACATGTTTTAATTGTGTATTTATTATAAATGTGACTTGTTTTAGAACACTTTGATTGATTTTATGTTGTTTCATTATCAAAAGTATTAAATATCTGAAATCCTGCTTGGCATTGTCATGTTGTTTCTCTCTCATTGGATTGTGTTTAATACAATATCAATAATCAACAATTTTTCAGTTATGTAACAGCTTTCCTTTACCCACCATTACTAGGCTAGGGCTCTGAAGTGATTTGCCAAAGGTCACTCCCACAGAACTAGAGGTATGGAGAAGGGTTAAGAACCCATGACCCCTGAGTTCTAAGTCTACCACCTTAACCCTTTCCTAAACAATAATGACATTTGACCACTTTGTTGTAGACGACTTTAGAAAACATTGTGGGAAAAGGAAAAATTGCTCCTATTGAGCAATTTTTCCTTTTCCCACAATGTTTTCTGCCCTGTCAGAAGATTGTTTTCAAATTTCATCACATTTTGAAATGTCGTCTGCAAACTCTTTAAATTTGGTTCGGTCGAAAAATTGTTGTTTGGGAAAGTGTAAACCACTAGGCCTCACAGGACCCCTACTCCTCTCTCTCTACAGGGATAATTCCTGGAACTCTTTTTCAATAATTTTGATTGAAAAAAATCTGGAATGACTCCAAAACCTCTTTATTCCTTACCTCTTATTTACATGTTTGAATACATTTGAGGCAGCTGCACGAAGCATGATGATTGATAGGCAATTTTGAAGTTGAAAAATTTGCTCTTAACAAGTTTTGTCGCCTTTGGTCACAATTGTTTTCATTCATTCTAATCCAAAAGAATCATCATTTGTTTTTCCTGTTATGCCCTTGTCAGCCGCAGGGAAGTGTTTAACTAAACATCTGATGCTGAAACTTTAAATCAGTTGAAAACAGCATTCCCTCTTACATTATTCAATCTTACAACATTCTCTCTTATATCATTATTGAGAAAATCAAACTTGCTAAATGACGTGATTGGAAATTTCTGTCCAAGGGAATATGACTGATGAGCCTAGTCTGTGGACAATATGACTGATGAGTCTAGTCTGTGGGCAATATGACTGATGAGCCTAGTCTGTGGGCAATATGACTGATGAGTCTAGTATGTGGCCAATATGACTGATGAGTCTAGTCTGTGGACAATATGACTGATGAGTCTAGTATGTGGGCAATATGACTGATGAGTCTAGTATGTGGGCAATATGACTGATGAACCTAGTCTGTGGACAATATGACTGATGAACCTAGTCTGTGGACAATATGACTGATGAGTCTAGTATGTGGGCAATATGACTGATGAGTCTAGTCTGTGGGCAATATGACTGATGAGTCTAGTCTGTGGGCAATATGACTGATGAGTCTAGTCTGTGGGCAATATGACTGATGAGTCTAGTCTGTGGGCAATATGACTGATGAGTTTAGTCTGTGGACAATATGACTGATGAGTCTAGTCTGTGGGCAATATGACTGATGAGTTTAGTCTGTGGACAATATGACTGATGAACCTAGCCTGTGGACAATATGACTGATAAGTCTAGTCTGTGGGCAATATGACTGATGAGTCTAGTCTGTGGGCAATATGACTGATGAGTCTAGTCTGTGGACAATATGACTGATGAGTCTATTCTGTGGACAATATGACTGATAAGTCTTGTCTGTGGGCAATATGACTGATGAGTCTAGTCTGTGGGCAATATGACTGATGAGTCTAGTCTGTGGACAATATGACTGATGAGTCTAGTCTGTGGGCAATATGACTGATGAGTCTAGTCTGTGGACAATATGACTGATGATCCTAGTCTGTGGGCAATATGACTGATGAGTCTAGTCTGTGGACAATATGACTGATAAGTCTAGTCTGTGGGCAATATGACTGATGAGTCTAGTCTGTGGACAATATGACTGATGAACCTAGTCTGTGTACAATATGACTGATGAACCTAGTCTGTAAGCAATATGACTGATGTGCCTAGTCTGTAAGCAATATGACTGATGAGCCTAGTCTGTGGACAATATGATTGATGAGCCTAGTCTGTGGACAATATGATTGATGAGTCTAGTCTGTGGACAATATGACTGATGTGCCAAGTCTGTGGGCAATATGACTGATGAGTCTAGTCTGTGGACAATATGACTGATGTGCCAAGTCTGTGGGCAATATGACTGATGAGTCTAGTCTGTGGACAATATGACTGATGTGCCTAGTCTGTGGGCAATATGACTGATGAACCTAGTCTGTGGACAATATGACTGATGAGTCTAGTATGTGGGCAATATGACTGATGAGCCTAGTCTGTGGGCATTATGACTGATGAGCCTAGTCTGTGGACAATATGACTGATGAGTCTAGTATGTGGGCAATATGACTGATGAGCCTAGTCTGTGGGCAATATGACTGATGAGCCTAGTCTGTGGGCAATATGACTGATGAGCCTAGTCTCTGGGCAATATGACTGATGAGTCTAGTCTGTGGACAATATGACTGATGTGCCTAGTCTGTGGGCAATATGACTGATGAGTCTAGTCTGTGGACAATATGACTGATGAGTCTAGTCTGTGGACAATATGACTGATGAGTCTAGTCTGTGGGCAATATGACTGATGAGCCTAGTCTGTAGCAATATGACTGTGCCTAGTCTGTGGACAATATGACTGATGAGTCTAGTCTGTGGACAATATGACTGATGAGTCTGTGGAAAATATGACTGATGAGTCTAGTCTGTGGACAATATGACTGATGAGCCTAGTATGTGGACAATATGACTGATGAGTCTAGTCTGTGGACAATATGACTGATGAGTCTATTCTGTGGATAATATGACTGATGAACCTAGTATGTGGACAATATGACTGATGAGTCTAGTCTGTGGGCAATATGACTGATGAGTCTAGTCTATGGACAATATGACTGATGAGCCTAGTCTGTAAGCAATATGACTGATGTGCCTAGTCTGTGGACAATATGACTGATGAGTCTAGTCTGTGGACAATATGACTGATGAGTCTAGTCTGTGGACAATATGACTGATAAGTCTAGTCTGTGGGCAATATGACTGATGAGTCTAGTCTGTGGACAATATGACTGATGAACCTAGTCTGTGGACAATATGACTAATAGGTCTAGTCTGTGGGCAATATGACTGATGAGTCTAGTCTGTGGGCAATATGACTGATGAGTCTAGTCTGTGGACAATATGACTGATGAGTCTTTTCTGTGGATAATATGACCGATAAGTCTAGTCTGTGGACAATATGACTCATGAGCCTAGTCTGTGGACAATATGACTGATGAGTCTAGTCTGTGGACAATATGACTGATGAACCTAGTCTGTGTACAATATGACTGATGAACCTAGTCTGTAAGCAATATGACTGATGTGCCTAGTCCGTAAGCAATATGACTGATGAGTCTAGTCTGTGGACAACATGACTGATGAGCCTAGTATGTGGGCAATATGACTGATGAACCTAGTCTATGGACAATATGCCTGATGAGTCTAGTCTGTGGACAATATGACTGATGAACCTAGTCTGTGGACAATATGACCGATGAGCCTAGTCTGTGGACAATATGACTGATGAACCTAGGCTGTGGACAATATAACTGATGAGTCTAGTCTGTGGACAATATGACTGATGAGTCTAGTCTGTGGACAATATGACTGATGAGTCTAGTCTGTGGGCAATATGATTGATGAGTCTAGTCTGTGGACAATATGACTGATGAGTCTAGTCTGTGGACAATATGACTGATGAGCCTAGTCTGTGGACAATATGACTGATGAGTCTAGTCTGTGGGCAATATGACTGATGAGTCTAGTCTGTAGGCAATAAGACTGATGAGTCTAGTCTGTGGGTAATATGACTGATGAGCCTAGTCTGTGGGTAATATGACTGATGGGCCTAGTCTGTGGGCAATATGACTGATGAGCCTAGTCTGTGGGCAATATGACGGATGAGCCTAGTCTGTGGGCAATAAGACTAAAGAGTCTAGTCTGTGGGTAATATGACGGATGAGTCTAGTCTGTGGACAATATGACTGATGAGTCTAGTCTGTGGACAATATGACTGATGAGACTAGTCTGTGGGAAATATGACTGATGAGTCTAGTCTGTGGGAAATATGACGGATGAGCCTAGTCTGTGGGCAATAAGACTGATGAGTCTAGTCTGTGGGTAATATGACTGATGAGCCTAGTCTGTGGGCAATATGACTGATGAGTCTAGTCTGTGGGCAATAAGACTGATGAGCCTAGTCTGTAGGCAATAAGACTGATGAGTCTAGTCTGTGGGTAATATGACTGATGAGCCTAGTCTGTGGGTAATATGACTGATGAGCCTAGTCTGTGGGCAATATGACTGATGAGCCTAGTCTGTGGGCAATATGACTGATGAGCCTAGTCTGTGGGCGGATGAGCCTAGTCTGTAGGCAATAAGACTGATGAGTCTAGTCTGTGGGCAATATGACTGATGAGCCTAGTCTGTGGGTAATATGACGGATGAGCCTAGTCTGTGGGCAATAAGACTGATGAGTCTAGTCTGTGGGAAATATGACTGATGAGTAGTCTGTGGGAAATATGACGGATGAGCCTAGTCTGTGGGCAATAAGACTGATGAGTCTAGTCTGTGGGTAATATGACGGATGAGCCTAGTCTGTGGGTAATATGACTGATGAGCCTAGTCTATGGGCAATATGACTGATGACCCTAGTCTGTGGGCAATATGACTGATGAGCCTAGTCTATGGGCAATGTGACGGATGAGCCTAGTCTGTGGGTAATATGACTGATGAGCCTAGTCTGTGGGTAATATGACTGATGAGCCTAGTCTGTGGGCAATATGACTGATGAGCCTAGTCTGTGGGCAATATGACTGATGAGCCTAGTCTGTGGGCAAAAAGACTGATGAGTCTAGTCTGTGGGTAATATGACGGATGAGCCTAGTCTGTAGGCAATAAGACTGATGAGTCTAGTCTGTGGGCAATATGACTGATGAGTCTAGTCTGTGGGCAATATGACTGATGAGCCTAGTCTGTGGGTAATATGACGGATGAGCCTAGTCTGTGGGCAATAAGACTGATGAGTCTAGTCTGTGGGAAATATGACTGATGAGTAGTCTGTGGGAAATATGACGGATGAGCCTAGTCTGTGGGCAATAAGACTGATGAGTCTAGTCTGTGGGTAATATGACGGATGAGCCTAGTCTGTGGGTAATATGACTGATGAGCCTAGTCTATGGGCAATATGACTGATGACCCTAGTCTGTGGGCAATATGACTGATGAGCCTAGTCTATGGGCAATGTGACTGATGAGCCTAGTCTGTGGGTAATATGACTGATGAGCCTAGTCTGTGGGTAATATGACTGATGAGCCTAGTCTATGGGTAATATGACTGATGAGCCTAGTCTATGGGCAATATGACTGATGAGCCTAGTCTATGGGTAATATGACTGATGAGCCTAGTCTATGGGCAATATGACTGATGAGCCTAGTCTATGGGCAATATGACGGATGAGTCTAGTCTATGGGCAATATGACGGATGAGCCTAGTCTATGGACAATATGACTGATGAGCCTAGTCTATGGGTAATATGACTGATGAGCCTAGTCTGTGGGTATTATGACTGATGAGCCTAGTCTATGGGCAATATGACTGATGAGCCTAGTCTGTGGGTAATATGACTGATGAGCATAGTCTATTGGCAATATGACGGATGAGTCTAGTCTGTGGGCAATATGACTGATGAGCCTAGTCTATGGGCAATATGACTGATGAGCCTAGTCTATGGGCAATATGACGGATGAGCCTAGTCTGTGGGCAATATGACTGATGAGCCTAGTCTGTGGGCAATATGACTGATGAGTCTAGTCTGTGGGTAATATGACTGATGAGTCTAGTCTGTGGGAAATATGACTGATGAGTCTAGTCTGTGGGCAATATGACTGATGAGCCTAGTCTATGGGCAATATGACTGAGAGTCTAGTCTGTGGGGAATATGACTGATGAGCCTAGTCTGTGGGCAATATGACTGATGAGCCTAGTCTATGGGCAATATGATTGATGAGTCTAGTCTGTGGGAAATATGACTGATGAGTCTAGTCTGTGGGCAATATGACTGATGAGCCTAGTCTATGGGTAATATGACTGATGAGTCTAGTCTGTGGGAAATATGACTGATGAGTCTAGTCTGTGGGCAATATGACTGATGAGCCTAGTCTGTGGGCAATATGACTGATGAGTCTAGTCTATGGGCAATATGACTGATGAGCCTAGTCTGTGGGCAAAATGACGGATGAGCCTAGTCTGTGGGTAATATGATGGTTGAGTCTAGTCTGTGGGCAATATGACTGATGAGTCTAGTCTGTGGGAAATATGACTGATGAGTCTAGTCTGTGGGAAATATGACGGATGAGCCTAGTCTGTGGGCAATAAGACTGATGAGTCTAGTCTGTGGGTAATATGACGGATGAGCCTAGTCTGTAGGCAATAAGACTGATGAGTCTAGTCTGTGGGCAATATGACTGATGAGTCTAGTCTGTTGGCAATATGACTGATGAGCCTAGTCTGTGGGTAATATGACGGATGAGCCTAGTCTGTAGGCAATAAGACTGATGAGTCTAGTCTGTAGGCAATAAGACTGATGAGTCTAATCTGTGGGCAATATGACTGATGAGCCTAGTCTGTGGGCAATAAGACTGATTAGCCTAGTCTGTGGGTAATATGACTGATGAGCCTAGTCTATGGGCAATATGACTGATGACCCTAGTCTGTGGGCAATATGACTGATGAGCCTAGTCTATGGGCAATATAACTGATGAGCCTAGTCTATGGGCAATATGACGGATGAGCCTAGTCTGTGGGCAATATGACTGATGAGCCTAGTATATGGGCAATATAACTGATGAGCCTAGTCTGTTGGCAATATGACTGATGAGTCTAGTCTATAGGTAATATGACTGATGAGCCTAGTCTGTGGGCAATATGACTGATGAGCCTAGTCTGTGGGCAATATGACTGATGAGCCTAGTCTATGGGCAATATGACTGATGAGCCTAGTCTGTGGGCAATATGACTGATGAGCCTAGTCTATGGGCAATATGACTGATGAGCCTAGTCTATGGGCAATATGACGGATGAGCCTAGTCTGTGGGCAATATGACTGATGAGCCTAGTCTATGGGCAATATGACTGATGAGTCTAGTCTATGGGCAATATGACTGATGAGCCTAGTCTGTGGGTAATATGACGGATGACCCTAGTCTGTGGGCAATATGACTGATGAGCCTAGTCTATGGGCAATATGACTGATGAGCCTAGTCTGTGGGCAATAAGACTTATGAGTCTAGTCTGTAGACAATATGACTGATGAGCCTAGGCTGTGGACAATATGACTGATGAGCCTAGTCTGTGGACAATATGGCGGATGAGCCTAGTCTGTGGGCAATAAGACTGATGAGTCTAGTCTGTAGACACTATGACTGATGAGCCTAGTCTGTGGACAATATGACTGATGAGCCTAGTCTGTGGGCAATAAGACTGATGAGTCTAGTCTGTGGGTAATATGACGGATGAGCCTAGTCTGTAGGTAATATGACGGATGAGTCTAGTATGTGGGCAATATGACGGATGAGCCTAGTCTGTGGGTAATATGACTGATGAGTCTAGTCTGTGGGTAATATGACGGATGAGCCTAGTCTGTAGGTAATATGACGGATGAGGCTAGTCTGTGGGCAATATGACGGATGAGTCTAGTCTGTGGGCAATATGACGGATGAGCCTAGTCTGTGGGCAATATGACTGATGAGTCTAGTCTGTGGGCAATATGACTGATGAGCCTAGTCTGTGGACAATATGACTGATGACCCTAGTCTGTGGACAATATGACGGATGAGCCTAGTCGGTGGACAATATGACTGATGAGTCTAGTCTGTGGACAATATGACTGATGAGCCTAGTCTGTGGGTAATATGACTGATGAGCCTAGTCTATGGACAATATGACTGATGAGTCTAGTCTGTGGGCAATATGACTGATGAGCCTAGTCTGTGGGCAATATGACTGATGAGTCTAGTATGTAGGTAATATGACGGATGAGTCTAGTCTGTGGGCAATATGACGGATGAGCCTAGTCTGTGGGTAATATGACTGATGAACCTAGTCTGTGGGCAATATGACTGATGACCCTAGTCTGTGGACAATATGACTGATGAACCTAGTCTGTGGACAATATGACTGATGACCCTAGTCTGTGGGTAATATGACTGATGACCCTAGTCTGTGGACAATATGACTGATGAACCTAGTCTGTGGGTAATATGACTGATGAGTCTAGTCTGTGGGCAATATGACGGATGAGCCTAGTATGTGGGTAATATGACTGATGAGCCTAGTCTATGGGCAATATGACTGATGAGTCTAGTCTGTGGGTAATATGACTGATGAGTCAAGTCTGTGGGCAATATGACGGATGAGCCTAGTCTGTGGGTAATATGACTGATGAGCCTAGTCTGTGGACAATATGACGGATGAGCCTAGTCTGTGGACAATATGACTGATGAGCCTAGTCTGTGGACAATATGACTGATGAGTCTAGTCTGTGGACAATATGACTGATGAGTCTAGTCTGTGGGTAATATGACGGATGAGCCTAGTTTGTGGGTAATATGACGGATGAGCCTAGTCTGTGGGTAATATGACTGATGAGTCTAGTCTGTGGGCAATATGACTGATGAGCCTAGTCTGTGGGAAATATGACGGATGAGCCTAGTCTATGGGCAATATGACTGATGAGCCTAGTCTGTGGACAATATGACTGATGAGTCTAGTCTGTGGGTAATATGACGGATGAGCCTAGTCTGTGGACAATATGACTGATGAGCCTAGTCTGTGGACAATATGACTGATGAGTCTAGTCTGTGGACAATATGACTGATGAGTCTAGTCTGTGGGTAATATGACGGATGAGCCTAGTTTTTGGGTAATATGACGGATGAGCCTAGTCTGTGGGTAATATGACTGATGAGTCTAGTCTGTGGGCAATATGACTGATGAGCCTAGTCTGTGGACAATATGACTGATGAGCCTAGTCTGTGGGCAATATGACTGATGAGCCTAGTCTGTGGACAATATGACTGATGAGTCTAGTATGTGGATAATATGACTGATGAGTCTAGTTTGTGGACAATATGACGGATGAGCCTAGTCTGTGGGCAATATGACGGATGAGTCTAGTCTGTGGACAATATGACGGATGAGCCTAGTCTGAGGACAATATGACTGATGAGCCTAGTCTATGGGCAATATGACTGATGAGCCTAGTCTATGGGCAATATGACTGATGAGCCTAGTTTGTGGGCAATATGACGGATTAGCCTAGTCTGTGGGAAATATGACTGATGAGTCTAGTCTGTGGGCAATATGACTGATGAGCCTAGTCTATGGGCAATATGACTGATGAGTCTAGTCTATGGGCAATATGACTGATGAGCCTAGTATGTGGGTAATATGACTGATGAGTCTAGTCTATGGGCAATATGACTGATAAGCCTAGTCTGTGGGTAATATGACGGATGAGCCTAGTCTATGGGCAATATGACTGATGAGTCTAGTGTGTGGACAATATGACTGATGAGTCTAGTCTGTGGACAATATGACTGATGAGTCTAGTTTGTGGGCAATATGACTGATGAGCCTAGTCTATGGGCAATATGACGGATGAGCCTAGTCTGTGGACAATATGACTGATGACCCTAGTCTGTGGGCAATATGACGGATGAGCCTAGTCTGTAGGCAATAAGACTGATGAGTCTAGTCTGTGGGCAATATGACTGATGAGCCTAGTCTGTGGGCAATACGACTGATGAGCCTAGTCTGTGGGTAATATGACTGATGAGCCTAGTCTATGGGCAATATGACTGATGAGCCTAGTCTATGGACAATATGACTGATGAGCCTAGTCTATGGGCAATATGACTGATGAGCCTAGTCTATGGGCAATATGACTGATGAGCCTAGTCTATGGGCAATATGACTGATGAGCCTAGTCTGTGTGTAATATGACTGATGAGCCTAGTCGGTGGGTTATATGACTGATGAGCCTAGTTTGTGGACAATATGACTGATGAGCCTAGTCTGTGGGCAATATGACTGATGAGTCTAGTCTGTGGGCAATATGACTGATGAGTCTAGTCTGTGGGCAATATGACTGATGAGCCTAGTCTGTGGGCAATATGACTGATGAGCCTAGTCTATGGACAATATGACTGATGAGCCTAGTCTATGGGCAATATGACGGATGAGCCTAGTCTGTGGGCAATAAGACTGATGAGTCTAGTCTGTGGGTAATATGACTGATGAGTCTAGTCTGTGGGCAATATGACTGATGAGCCTAGTCTGTGGGCAATATGACTGATGAGCCTAATTTGTGGGCAATATGACTGATGAGTCTAGTCTGTGGGCAATATGACTGATGATCCTAGTCTGTGGACAATATGACTGACAAGACTAGTTTGTGGACAATATGACTGATGGCCCTAGTCTGTGGACAATATGACTGATGAGTCTAGTCTGTGGACAATATGACTGATGAGTCTAGTCTGTGGGCAATATGACTGATGAGCCTAGTCTTTTGACAATATGACTGATGAGCCTAGTTTGTGGGCAATATGACTGATGAGTCTAGTCTGTGGGCAATATCACTGATGAGCCTAGTATGTGGGCAATATGACTGATGAGCCTAGTTCGTGGGCAATATGACTGATGAGTCTAGTCTGTGGGCAAAATGACTGATGAACCTAGTCTATGGGCAATATGACTGATGAGTCTAGTCTGTGGGCAAAATGACTGATGAACCTAGTCTGTGGGCAATATGACTGATGTGTCTAGTCTGTGGGCAAAATGACTGATGAACCTAGTCTGTGGCCAATTTCACTGATGAACCTAGTCTGTGGGCAATATGACTGATGGGGCTCGAACCCGGCACCCCGAGTCTTGAGTCCACCATCCTAGTTCATGATAAACTACCAAAGCGAGATCGAAATGCAAAAAACGAATTGCATTTTGTCATCGCTACTTGAAAGAATACACATACAGTAACGTTGTTTCGGTTAAGGTCAGGTATAGAATAATGCACGTGTATGGAACGCCACAGCTGTCTTATGTTCAACACTGATATGATGTTTGCTTCATTCCTGTGCCATCCAGACCACTAGCTTCGTGGGGGTGGCCTTTGGCAAGTCACTTCAGAGCCCAAGCCTAGTACTGGTGCATCCAGAGAAGCCGTTACAAAACTGAAAAATGTTGGTACGGCACTGACGAAGAGGACCTATAATGGACATGTGTCAGTATACTGTATACAACTCTACTTCTAATTTTAATTCTAATTAACTGTCTTGTACTTTGATTTAACCCAAACACAATGCATTCAAGCAAGAGAAATATGTTTCTGTGTCTCACTATCAGTAGCAATCAATTTTAATCTATACTGTTTACTAAACATGGTTAGATATAATTTAGTAGATCAATTGTTTAGACATGACGAGCTATCTCTTGTACCATATTGTTAACTGGTTGTATCAAAACGTTTACTTGTACAAGGGCAATTAACACAACCAATCGTGTATGAACTCTTGATTTAAAAGTGCTTGTTCACAGAAGAGAAAATCTAAAAGTCAGAATTTGATGTGATAACAGGCAAACCACATTTCAATCATTTTTGCGCATGAGCGATATCATTCTCCTTCGCAGTAGTTTCCCCTTTCATTTTGGTTAAGAGCTGTACTGTAGTTTAACAAAAGGAAGTATTCCTGCGCGGAGTTTGGCGCGATGTGGTTTTATTCAATATTGCATCCCGCGCAGGCGCAAAGGTTGCTTCTCCCATTGCCGGCCGGGGTACGCCGTGACATACGTCAGAGAGTCAGTTGTCCGAGTACAGTACATGGTTCAAGGCTGATAAGCCCACCTTTCCCACCGGACGATAGCGATAACATTTCCCTTTGTTTTAATATCCATTCTAACACTCAACCAGCGACATTTTGTTTTATTAAAGACATTATTGTGTCAATGTAAGACGTGTGATTTCGCCCGTAGTTACAACTTGTTCACCTAAATGTGAACGAGGAAGCGTTACAGTCCAATTTACTTGGCAGCTGGCCTGGATATAACCTATTTGCATAAGCATGACGTCGGTTCCAGCAATCTAAGGGTTATTTAATTAACATTCAACACGAAAACTGGTTATGTATCTTGAACAAGATCGAAAGATGTAGTAATAAAGCATTGAGTATTATTTGTTAAAAATTATGCACAATCAACAGAAAATAAATCAACTAAGTCTTATTTGATAACGAAGGAATGGGCTATCAGCAAGTTTGTGATTTCTTATGTTCTCTATTCCAGGCAATCAATTTTCCGGTTTAATTGATACAAACCAAAGCAACAAGTGACGATAATTAGTGTACATATTCTACATTATCTTTGTCATATTGAATAGAAACCGCTGTAACTTCAGAAGAAATGACTCCACCCGAGCAATGTCTTATTTAGATACCAACTAAAGTGAATCAAGTCATTTATTCCATGTACATGAATATCGTTCATTATCAAGTTAGTTGTTAGCTTGATGATAAATGGGCTTCGGTGATGCTCTCTGCCAGTCACGTGACCAATCACATGACCAGTAACATGACCACAGAGTTCATTATTGAGTGCTACAGAAAGTGTATCACGCAATTCGACTTTTACGACTTGACTGCAGAAAGAGATAGAAAAGTTGAAAACCATTGCAACTTCTAACATTTCGCATCTGAATCATTTCTGGTGGAAGCAAAATTAAATCGTTTTCAATTATTTAATGGGTTATACAGTTAGTTAGCAGGTATCTTGATATAAAAGCGTAACCCATCTTTATTGGGTTTTGAAATCTCGTCAATATTTTCCCTCACTTATACGTAATGCCCAGCTCATCGTCGATGGAGAAAGACTCAAAGATTAACTTTCCAAAAGAAAAAAATAAGGGACAATTTGTCTTAAGTAGAGCATAAATGATGTTGATGTAAAACGTGCATATTTTGCCAATAAATTTTTTCTTTACCCACCAGGTGTTCAAAAGTACATCGCATATATTGGTCACAATAGCTACAGCCCCGATATTGACTTATGCAACACTATGATAAACTATATTTTCTTACATTATCTCATATCATATGTGAAACAAATCTCAGATAAGTCCCATAACATTCAATATTGAACCACGCATGAACCGGATAACGTACGAATCTATCCCATTACCATGTTGTCTCATCATGGTTTATTGCTGCTTTCAACATCGTTTTTATTATATTCGGCTTCCAATGTGATTTACCAGAACAAGGCTATAGGACAAAATTTGCTCAATGACACTCCACAGTGATTCTGTGTTTTTTATATATGGAATTTAACGTTGTTTTAACAATTTCTCAAGTCTTGTCAAAGGTTTTCTGGCTTCACCAGTCGTGGTTAAGGTGTAGGACTTGTGATACGGGGGTCCCAGGTTCAATCCCCACCGCAGGGATTTCATTTAATTATTTATATGGGTTTTTACACCGCGTCAACATTATTTCAGTTACGTTGCGATGCCCGACTCTTAATTGTAGAGGAATACCCAAACTCGAAATCGGGTAATACCATCGGCATTCCGATAGTTAGTTGGGAGACTACCTCTCATGAAAATCCAAATGCCGTCACCGGGATTTGAACCCACATGGAAGGGGGTTAAGAGTGCTTTCAAGTTCTGTACTCGAACCACTAGCCTTCGGAGACCCCTTTGGAATTCTCAGGTGAGCGTCCTTTTTGCAAGACAGTGCAGAGTCCTGATGAAATATTGGAGAGCCGTTCGACGTTAAGCCCTATGTATACAAAATAACAGCGTCTATATTTTCTAGCGGCAAAAGAGCATGCAGTTGAAACCTTCCCTTCACTATCTCCCTATTAATACATGTAGTATCTTTGCTTTACACCAGAGACACAGTTGTAGACGTGTGTTTTCCCCCCTGAGATTAAAAAAATCGCCTGGGTGCAAAGGGATTAGTCTTTACAATCTATTTAACGAGTCATGTACCCGTACTCTGAACTAACGATTCATTATGCATCATTGCATAGCTGAACTTTTACCCTAAAGAGTGTCACTCTTTGATAAAGGTAGGTTTGGTGTACCTTTGTGTACTAGCTATTGGACAACAGGCTTAGTGGACAGTTTGACCAGAATGATTTGAAAGTACAAATGCCCCCTTTCCTTTCATATAGAAGCTTCTTCGTGTTAATAGGCTTTATATGGCGTAAACTACTCATTGCAAGATGGAAATAACACCTTATATTGTATACAAGGGGCTAATAACGTTTGGTAAAACCTTCAGCACTCCGTTAAAAAGAACGCCATATCATCGGATACGAATTTCGGTTGTAAAGCTTAGACATGTGCAAATTTGTACATGTGTTGACGAAAAATTAACTTAAATTCGAAGTTCCTATCCTTATTAGTTATCTAGACAAACTTTCTAGCCAAATTCGACGTTTTTTTCTTGTGATATCTATTTGTAAGTCAGCTATCTGATAAAGCCGTTGCTGCAGTAATTTTGCCTATAATAAAGCTCCCCCATATCGTGAAAAACTAAACTCACGAGCCGATGTATGGACATTTGCTGACACACATACAGTGGTGTTGTAAGGTAATATATAGGTTTATTTATTTTAACCCTGTGACACATGGAGAAATTGGTCAAAATAACAGGAAATTTACTACAAGGTGACCACCAAGGTACTGTTCGCAAGTTTTACAGAGTGGTATTGAAGTTGCAGCCTTCTAGTTTGAATCGGTAAATCACATTCTCCCAAACCAGCTCAAATGTAGAATAACCACGCTGATAAATGGCGATTTTAACCACATCTGGAAATGAAAGTTCTCTTCATTCCGCATCAGATAGAGATAACTAAACACTCAACTTTCTGTGATCAAATTAGAAAAGGACAGTCGCTTTCCAATACATAAATTTCAAATGTCCACTTTATGCAAACCTCATAGCGATTTGATGGGTTATAGAAATTGTCTATATCCGACAAACTTACAAAATGCTTCCTTCATCATAAGGGGTTTAACGTTGTCTCAACAACCTTTCAGTTATGCAAGGCCTTTCTGGATCCCAAAAACAAGCCCTCTGAAATGTCTTGCCATATGACATTTTCACGGAGCCAGAGGTACATGTGGGGCTCGAACCCAGCCCTGAGTTCTAAGGCCACTACCTGAACCAGTGAGCCATACAGGACCGTTAAATTGGACTGAACTAACATCTGATGCATGTAAGCACCACAGACCCTTGTAGACAATGTCAATAGATACTCATAGGCTGATGAAGCATTACATATGCATTATCATGTGTGTAAATCTTCTGATACAACATACAATAGGGACATAAATAACTAAATCTACAAAAACACATCTTAGAAAAGTTTTAATTGTGTTAAATGAACACTGCATATAAATAATCTGCACACAATGACATGATAAGCGGGAGGGGTTGAAAACAATTGTACAAAAAGCACACACTGAGCGAAATATGAAAGTCAAAACAGTTTAATGTCTGTGACATATTACTATCACACCAAGAGCTTGTTTCTTTTCTGAAGGAGATTCAACATTTTGGTGTTATAGTCCTTATCTATTGAAAAGTTGACATACATCGTGCTAATCTGATTTCTTGCCTGCTTCAAACTCCACATTCATTATTACAGATAAGAGAAAGACATGCCCTTTTCAGGACATTGTAACACAGGAACTAAGACCAGGGTAATATCTTTTCTGGTGTTGACAAACATTCTATTTTTGAAATCCTAGAAGTGTCACAGAAGTCATCTTTTTCGTCATCACAGTCTGTTGAAGCAAGCCAAGGATGGCATTCCATTGATTCAATGGCTCTGTCCCAATTCATTTTCTTTTACATACAATTAACCTGAAAATAGAATAGAATCAAAATGATTGAGATGCTAAGGAATAAAAATCATACATTTCTACAGACCAGACTTTTAATGCTTCATTTCTTTATTTTGGATTTAATATATCTTCAACAATTAAAAGTTATACAATGTCAACAATATCTTGCTGCAGGAGACTCTACAATGAAATGTTTTGCTGTAAGTAAAAAAAACTCTTAATCCACAATTTACAGATTTAGTGAAAAACAGCTTCTTTGTAGTTTAAATTTATAGATAAATCATAAAACCCATCACCTAGACACATTAAGTTCAAAGACTTCATGTTTGTAGTGTCCATGATTCAAGTTGAGGTTTATCATTTATCAAAGAGAAACCATATCATCATCAATATTCTTGGTTTTTCATCATAGCGACAGCATTTCATGTTTGTTGCAATGCACAGCTCATAATAAAGGAAGCAAACCCTGGTCAAGTTGGGTTGAACCATTGACAATCCCTAAGTCAACAAGGGGACTACCTTTCACGAAAATCCAAATTCCGTAGCCGGAATTTGAATCCACATGAAGTTATACAATCGTATCAACTCGACAATCCCCGTCACAAGTCGGTAGATATACCTCGTAGGCAGTACATGAATACACCAGAAATCCTGGGGTAATTCGCCTTATTTCCGGGGGATAACGCAAAATGCACATAGGCACTAAATATGTATTTAGAAACACACAAATTGGTTATATATCACAATTGAATGGTTTATCTAACCTGTTCATTAAAGACGATCATATCAACACATCTTTGATTCATATTTTGTCAATCGGCTCTTTTCGACAATCCCCGGCTTGTGCTTGGGATTTCCTAGTAGATACAATTGCAAACGGACATGCCCTTCGTTGCTGACCTACTTTCAAAAATGGCTTCCCATTACCTCCGAGGTTATTTTAAGAAATGGCCGAGGTGTTCCGAATGGAAGTCATACTTACAATATCATCAATCTTCATGATACATCTAACGGTCTCAGATGCCAGATGAATAGCACTTTGTGAGACAAGTAATGGTTGAACGACATTCTCTTCCAAGATGTTGGTTATGGCTCCCTGCAAAAACAAACAGAACGGTTTTGAATATACATGGTCTCATTTAACCCAATACCAAACAATCAAGACATTTTACCACTTGCTGCAGACGACTCTGGAAAACACTGTGGGATAAGGAGAAATTAATCGTCACAAGTAATTTCTCCTCTCACAATGTTTTCTACTCTTTCAGAAGATCACTTTCCAATTTCATTACATTTGGAAATGTCGTTTGCTAACTCTTTCAATTTGGGACAGTCGAAAATTTAGCGTTTGGTAAAGGGCTAAAAGAATAATGCAAATAAACACAAGGCTGTTAACCCTGTCAACTTCCTTTACCACAACATTTTCTGAAGGCTTCTAATAATGGTGCTTTTAAAAAAGGGATATCAAATACTAACACAAAAAAGAATTAATAAAGCATCATTACAGAACATTAATTTGTGCCATCCTAAGAAAATAAGCTAGGCCATCCTTTATTTTTTTATATGGGTTTTACATCACATCAGCATTATTTCAGTTAAGTAGCGATGCCCGTCTCTTAATGATGGAGGAAGACCCAATGCTAAACTGCCCATAAGGGCTGGTCAAGGCGGGTAGAACACTGCCTCTCATGAAAATCCATATCCCTCTCAGGATTTGAACCCACGCGGAGAGGGGCCATGTGATTTCAAGTTCTGTACTCTAACCACTAGGCCATGGAGGCCCCTCTAGGTCATCCTTACAAAACAGATATTAAATAATAAAGATATTGAAAAGAGACTAAAATTAACCCAAAAGAAGCTCATCACGTGAATCAATCTTCTTTGTTTCATATAGCCATTTTCTCATTTATCTACCCTTTAAATCACCTTTTACTTCATCTTAACATAACGATCAGAGCACTCTTATTGCAATCTAGATTTGGAAGACAATCATGAACAATCCATTAAACAAAATATCAAACAATTGAACCAAGAAAGACAACTGCTGTACATACCTTCCTAACATTGATACCAGCAGTTTTCTCCCCTTTAGCATGTCTGTTTCTCAGCTCAGTGACTGTAGCTATTGGGTTAAGTCCTGCGTTTTCTGCCAGGGTGAATGGGATGACTTCCAGGGCTTCAGCAAATGCCCTGAAGCAGTACTGCTCCATGCCAGTTAACGTATTTGCATATTCCATCAACTGAATAGACAGCTCTATCTCAGGGGCACCACCTCCAGCAATCAAAGCTCTGAAAGGGAATTCAAATTTTAATATCTTTTTATTGGTATGGTGTTGAACGCTGCGTCAATAATTTTTCAGTTATGTTAAGGCTTCCCTGGATCCACCAGAACTAGGCTAGGGCTCTGAAGTGACTTGCCAAAGAACATGTTCTTTAATCAGGAGACAACTTTGTGTTAAGTGTATGGAGGTTTAAACCTGTGTCCCCAATTCGTCAATTATATCATGCCTTTCTTATGATTCACAAGTACTGGACTTGGGTTCTTAAGTGTGTACTTAAAGGTCATGCCCAAGATACCAATGGCGTCAGTGAGAATCAAACTTATGACCCCAGTTAACAAGGCCATCACCTTGAACACTAGGTCACACAGGACCCATGTTGCTAAAGAAAGTCATAAAAGAGCACTGGATTAAAACCAGCTTTTTCAAAGGCTTGTGAGAAAAGATACATGTGCCTTTTGCAAAAAAATTTGTTGAATTTTACTTGAAAACAATGACCAAGTGCTCTCTCTATACATGTTCACTTGAAACAAAGGCATTTCTCAAAGGTCAGGTGACTTATTCCCTCTTTTTAAACTATACATTAATGATTATAAATAATAAACATCTTTTCAATTATTGGAATCTCAAAATAATAACCATGTTTTGATCACAATATTCAACTATGACTTTGATCTTTCTTTCATTTAAAAATAATGAAGTTCCTTTTTCAAGATCTTCAAAACCTGGAGAATAACCTCATTTATATCACAAGTATACAGTATGCACCTACCGTTTCTTCACGAGACATCTGATAACACAGAGGGCATCATGTAAACTTCTATCTGCCTCCTCGAGTACCAGTTTGTTAGAACCTCGGAGCAGCACAGTCACTGTCCTACCAGGGTTAGTAATACCTGTTATCTGTAATACACAAATACTATCATTGTACGATACATAAAGTCACATGACAAACCATTCAATGTTTATACTTCAAAGTTAAGGACTATCAATACTTGACTAACTTTAACGAATCAAATTTTAAATTTTTTCCCACAAGATCTTGTTTATTAGAAATTTAAGTAAATGCAAGCCAATCGAAAAATGAGTTTTCAGAGCAACATCTGTATCTGTCCCTCCTTGCAAGCATTTCTTTTAATAGACATCTTGTAAAAGAAAAGGTATTATTTGTCCAGTTCAAGTCTGACTTGCTTACTTTATAAAGAAGTTCATGACATGAAATAAATGGAAAGAAATCATTTGTTTTCTTTTGAACATAGCTTAAACCCCATTGGGTCCAAAGAAAAAATGCCTAAGATGCAGTTACATGTCTGTATGAAGGAAAATATTATGCATTCTTTCTACCCCTCGTTATAGTTGGCCAAGACTAAGTACAACAACTTACTTTAACTACTTTACTGGCACCTGTCTGAACCTCCTCCACAAGTTCTGCTGAGCCCAAACTTTCCGGTACAAAATGGTCTAAACTGGCTATTGGTTTACAATTTATTGTCTGAAAAGAAGTCAGATTTAACAAATTAATCTTTCAATAAATGACATTTATCAATAAATTAGATAAAAAAAGATCAAATGAAATCAATGTTTGTTAAAATATATTAATCATATAAGTCGAAAATTGTGGACTACAGTATAAAAAACACCTGTGTAAAAGTATTTATATTTCAAAAAGTTCAAATATCTTTTATTTAAGTGATGGCAATATTTCCATGAGATTTTCTTCAATAAGATTCATTTGAACCTATAACCATCATGGAAAGATCCAATTTAGTGCTCCTCAGCCCCTATAAATGATAAGCATACACATAATGATAAAAGATACAAATAAGACTAAACATATTCAGATGCCAACATTTTGCTATGGCTTGATAAACAAACTTAACTGAAGACTAGGTTAGTGGATTCAACAGAGTTCCTTCCTTGCAGTACTTTAAAACATACTAAATAAGTTGTTTATCGAGGATGCTAATTAGATTTTTTTTAATTGGAATAATTATTACCATAAATAAAAAAATTAGAGAAGAACCCCAAAGCGGACAAGCAACACAAATATCCCTAATGACATCCAATTTGAAAATGATGAATATAGAAGCAGAGTTTCAACAACAATTAATTTTTGTGCTTCTTACCTTGCACACAAATTCTATATCCTCCCTCTCAATATCTTTAACTACCATGATCTTCATTTTAGCTAGGAAATGTAAAGCTAAATCACTGACAGCATCTCTGAAAATAGATTTGAACAGGGGTTTGTGATTATTTGTACACGAGGTAAGCTAAGTAGTACTTCTTACAATAAACAGTTCAATAAAAGGTTTTCACATTAAGATGGAATGAAACTATTGGTGAATTAATGTGGATCATTTAAATTGTTTGTAATGTTACTTTATTGACTGTATTGATTCACATTTCTTCCTAGCACGATCTCCTGATCACTGTTAATGCCTAAACTATCCAAAACAGCTTGGAATTAGGTTTTTAGATAAAAAAAATATAGCAGAAAATAGGTAAATGTGTTAATAAAACTAGCAAGACTTGTCTATAAGACAAGTGCTTTCAAATATATTCAGGAATCAAAGCAACACAATATAGAAAAGTATGTGAAACACAATAGCATTGTATTGAACCGTAACATCATACCTCTGTAAAAATCTACAAGGGGATGGGCTTTTGAGAACATAAATTACCTTAAAATGGATTTCTGGATTAACAAGACATTACATCCTGCCTTTTTGATCTGTTTGACAATGTTTAGGATATATTGCCTCTCCTCTCGGAGTACTCGGTCCATCTGGGTGTAATCAGACACCACAACACTGTTATCCATCTACAAAAGAGAAACAATCAGTTCAAGATCAGTATTCAAGAGGTTCATAACACAACATTTGCTTGCAAATAAGAAAAGAATTGAAAAATAAATGCTTCATTATTGCCACTTTCACAACATAGATGCATATCTTGTGACAGAAAATTGTTATATAATAATGACATAAAAATGCATTTATAAACATAGTAAAACGGACAATTAGTCTTTTTAAAATCCATATTAAATAGTTAGTTTTTTCTATTTTTTTGTGTTAAGTTCAATACTCCAAACATTGAAGAATCTTTTATCAGTTCAAGGATGGGAAAACAGAATCTTACTTTTTTTAAAGCATTGTGAGAAAACAGTTTAAGTCAAGATGGAGAATCTCACAAAATGGACATATAAAAACCTTGGTTTATATGAGGTTTATTGTAGTGTCAGCAATTCACAAGCACAAGGCATGGGCCCTTAAGTGTCTTGCCAATGAAACCAGAGATACTGATAGGGATCAAGCCTAAGATACCCACCGTAACCACTAGGCCATACAGAAGTCTCTCCAAAACCTTTGCATTAATCCTTTCATCAATGTGGTTTCCAAAGTTTTCAGCCGAAATTAAGTTGAAAAAAGATACTGACTAATGAAAGCTGAAGGACAACGCATAATGCAAAAATGTTGTATAGCCACAGGGTCAACAAACTAAGGGGATCATATATTAATAATATCAGTATACTTACATCTGTTTTGGGAGGGGAGATACAGAACTGGATGAGACCAATTTTGGCCTTCTCTATTTTATTAGGGCCGCCTGCTCCACTGCCCCTCTGGTCACACACCAGGCCGTTAATCAGCTCCCCATCTTCTACAGTACCCCTGTAAAGAACATCATTGAGATTGATATTTATTGATTTTACTGTGAACATGGGAGGGGTCCTGCATGGCACAGTGGGTAATGGTATACACTTTTGAAGCTTGGTTCGAGCCCCACCAGTACCTCTGGTTTTGAGATTTTGTCATTTGGCAATTCACATCAGTGCAACTTATGTAGTACTGGCGAATCAAAGGAAATTTACAATAAAACTGAAGTTTTGTTTAAATGGCAATAACCCTAAAACCTTTAAACTAAAAATGACATAAGCAGCAAGTTCATTACATAAAACCCTGCAATCTACTTAAAAAACTTCCAACATTTTATGATACTAAGAGCTAAAAACAACTCTTTAAAACCTGTCAAATGTGCCAAAAGCATTTTAAACTTCAGTAATTCAAAACTTTGAAATAACTTAGACTCAAAGTTCAGTTGGCTAGACTAAACAGTGGTCTTTACATATAAATTGTTGTCTTATATACTTACCCAAGTTTCTTGACAATTTTAATGTCATTCAGGTCTACATTGACAGCCACAGCAGGGTCAATGACCTTGAGCACAGCGTCCACAGCCATGGGTGACAGGATGCTGGAGTACTGGGAAACCACCTGTCAAAACAAAACTTTCTGTGAAAACTTAATTCTTACAAAGCAAATGCCAATATCAGTCAGGGGTCCTAAAGATATATTTCTAATGCTAACCTTTTACTTGTATAATCTACAAATTAGTATGTTGGTACTAAAGGATGGTTATTCTTATGAGTGTGTACAACAACAATTTAACCAAATAGTTTTGGAATGTATATCTTTGATTTGCCTCTTTGTCCTCATATCTTTATTTAACCTTTTGTAGGAATTGAGAAATTATTTGCGTTTCAAAGTGTTTAAATTAATCAAATATTTGCTTCCATCAGAAGCCGATGTTCAGAAATTGAATCATCAAGGACCTACCTCAACATGTTACACCATAAATCTATCCTTCTCATTTGAATTAGTACTACAAATACTCATTCTATCATGTAAAATTTTGTAATTGGTACAAATGCCAAAAGCAGATAATAAATTAATAAATATCAAGTAAGACTTCTACTTCATTATGACAATGGGATGAACCATTTGTTACGAAATGAGAAAATAATCACTCCTTTTTAGCCATTTTTCTTAAGACACATGCTTTCTTATTTTTTTTTTTTTTACAAAATTTACATTAAAAAGCCTTTATATGAAGAAAATGTTTATTCAAACAGTAGTGATATTTATACTTTGATACATGTAGTAAAGAACTTGAGGAACAAACAGTCCAAAGCAAAATTGCTCCCCAATTCCTTTACTAAATGTGCACTAAAATGCCTTTAAAATGAAGAAAGAAGTTATTTAAACAACATTGAAACAATTTAATTGTCAGCAAACATATCCACAAGGAAAAAATATTGGATATTTCCAATAAAAGGTTTCCTGTCTTCCGCCATACCTTAGAGTTGAGGGAAGTAGAAGCACTTTTCAGTAGGGACTCCCTATCATTCAGGTCCAGGGGTGTGGTCATTCCTTCCAGAATCTCCATAGACTTGGCAGACGCCTTTTGGAAAGCATCTGATATGCTAGATGGGTGGATTCCTGAAAGAAACGACAAAACATGTAAAAACAAGACTCCTTTCCAATAATATAGCGAGGCCTACAATCACAGTTTCAGTATTTACTATTTAGAATGATCAATAAGACTAGTGGTAAGGTTTTTCATTGAAATCTTTCATTTCACAATAAAAAGGAGAAAAAAATGAGGCATTTATAAGACAAAATACCATTGATTGGAAATGGTTGAATTTAAGTTGGTAGAATTTTTAGGTCAACCCTTTTGTCAAACCTTAGAAGTTCATTTTCTTGATTGACTGTATCGGATCTTTGGCAAAAATATATCTTTAAAGTTAAGTAGTAAAATGGATTGGGGATTGGCCAAACTGGTTTATTTGATTACTATGAAATGCTATTTTCAACACTTTTCTATCATATGTACATCTTTCTAAGTTGTCTACAGGGTACAGGGCATTTTTCAACAACTGTCAAACTTGTTGTTATCCAGAATCAAATTTTGATTGTCCAATCTCAAATCCATGTCACTAACCACTTCATAATTTTTCTCTTAAGTTATAAGGATTATGTTAATGAAGGAAACATCTAAATTAGTTATCAATTTACCTTTTGCCAGTAATTTTGCACAGGCATCCAAGAGGCTACCAGCAATAACACAGACTGAGGTGGTTCCGTCTCCTGCTTCTACATCCTGGGCTTTGGAAAGTTCTACCAACTACAAATGAAACAACATTTCATATCTCTTTCATATGCCATTTTCAATATATTTCCAGTTATAACAGCAATTTGTAGACCAAAATCAGCACTTTTCATTTTGATGAATTTTCTTTCAAGGCAGAAATTTGTACCATTGTCAATTCTCCTTTGTAATCAGGCAACTGAAGTGTTAATGATAATTAAAGAGAAATAAGAAAGTTGTTTTGTAAGAAAAAGGATATGCTATTGGTGCTATTAAAAAAGTATGAGTCTGCGGTAAAAAAGTTTGGACTGGTTGGGAAAACGGAAACAATCATTTTTCTTTTTAAGACCCAAAAGCCTCAAAAACAGAGAGTTACGGAACTGAGTACTGAGTGTTTATTTATCTTACCATTTTAGCAGCTGGGTGGAGAACCTGCATCTGTTTAAGGATGGTGGCTCCATCATTAGTGATGGTCACATCTCCATTGGATGCTTGAATCTGCAATTTAATAATCATGATCTTAAGCATAACAAACAACAAAGGATTTGTGAATGGCTTGGAGACCATGATTACCTAGAGTATATCAATTTAATGAAGTTGTTGCGTGGTAGTTTTAAATGTTTCATTGTATTCCATAGTTGCACAAGACATTTTTTTTCTCAAATTCCATTGACATTATTGTCATATTATTTAATAAGGGAATATTTAACCCAAAAGCAGAAGCAATGAATGACCTACTTAAATCTTTTTTCAAAGCCTTGCTAATGCCAGATCTATGACAGACCTGCACTTTTGAATGCAAAGGCTATAGCCCTTCATCAAAGCATCAAAAGGCTATGAATGCTAAAACAATGAGTTACACTCATGAATTCATCTTGTCTCAATGAGAGAATTCTTATAAAATCCTGCAGTATATTTTTCATTCATGAATTACAAAATCTGTTTGAAACATGTCATTTATAATTTCCTTGACCACTGGTGATATTTTCTTGAAACAAAGTACCATATAACATATAGTTGTCAAGGCTGTGTGCAGGTAAAAGCAGGCGTGGAAAAACAGTATATAAATTTAATCTTGATTCTTACCATTTTGTCCATACCTCGAGGGCCAAGACTTGTTCGGATAGCAGAGGCAACAGCTGAAAGGGGAATATGAAAGGTCTTTAAGTAGACTAACAAATTAGGTGCACAATTATTATAATGCTACTAGAATATGTAAGGACATAAATAATTTGTATTTAATGCTATCATGTGACGTTGATAGTATCAGAACAATTACATTGACAATGACACATTGCCATTTTTTTCAATTGTTAGTTATTTGCAGTTAAAGACAGATACAGCCATGCCAAGACAATCAACATTGTTAGCTTTAGGCAATTTAAGGGATTGAACATTGTACCTATCCACAGTAGTAATGTTTCTCCTTCCACCTTGGATCTCAGAACATTATTAGATTAATTCTAAATATCTAATGATTACACTTTGAAGGACAAACTGATCTAACGAGGGACTTTTCGTAGGCTAGAAATAAGTCCAGTTTTCCCCAAGAGTCAGTCCTAATAGGCAAATTTCATTTCGTACTGCTGTAAAATCACTTTCTGATGGTTTGTGTTCGGCATTTTTTTGTGGTACTTAAATATGAAAACCATAACAAAATTGCAAAATACCACCATTGCAAGACCTGTCTGTCAAGAGTTTAGTTTTTGGTCTTAAGTGCTTGCATAAATTCGAAGGTTCTCATATTCAAAGCAATGTTATCGTCAATTTGATTTGCTAATCTGTTAGTCAAACTAATTTGACACAATCGGAAAATATTGAGAATTTTTGTATTGGGCAATATCTCCCATCAAGTCCACAGGGAGAAAAATCATAATAGACCTTTATTAACACTATATATACACAAGGGAAACAACTTCAAAGAGAAACCAGTTCTGACGTTCCGCGCTTATCAGTCCGTAATTTTTTATACGAGCGCTAGTCTGTCAATTCTCTATATGTCCCGCATAGTCAAATGATTTCTGCGTCCAACAATACCACTCTCAACAAGATCGGTCCAGTCAACTCGGAGAAATCTGCGACGACACGCGACATTTTTTTCGAATTTGGTTTTATCGGAACCGATCGTTGAGAACAGAACCAGCCGATCATTCGGCTCGTAATCACCTCAATGAACGTTATTTCAGTGATGGCACTTAACCGGCACATGAAAAAATACTATTGGTAATGATCCAAACAAAAAATTCTAACCTGCACACTATATACAATATGTAATCCACAATTTTCTTTCAATTATTCACTGATTATCGGCTCAACTCCATTTTGACAGTTCCAAAACGAGACTTGATTGATCCCATCGGCCGTTTGTAAGAAGTGATATCATTGGTTTAAAAATTACAAGGCCAAATCACAGCTTGGTTCCGCGTTTTTCAGATTATTACATAAATAAAGCCTGCCGAGCGTGGTTCACAAAGCGTTACTTCTGTCATTTATCTGTCAATTAGTCGCCCCATTGAGTTTTGGCGGTTAAATTTTTGCGATTTTAATACTGTGTTGTTATTGATGTTGTGCTTTGTGTACATACGAGTATGTGGCAAGAGAAAAAATTGCATGATACAAGCAATTTTGCATTCAAAGAAAAAAAAATCAATCCCATGTATTTACTATAACTACAGTACTCAGAGAGTAATTAAGATTTTCGTCTGCTGCAAAATAAAACTTATAATCTGCAGGTGGTAAGTATTTTTTTTTATATGGGTTTTACATCACATCAACATTATTTCAGTTATGTAGCGATGCCCGACTCTTAATGATGGAGGAAGACCCCATACTCAACTGCCCATAAGGGCTGGTCAAGGCGGGTAGAACCATCGGCATTCCGTAAGTCAGTCGGGAGACTGCCTCTCATGAAAATCCATATCCCTCTCAGGATTTGAACCCACGCGGAGAGGGGCCTTGTGATTTCAAGTTCACAAGTAGTTTATAGGTGGATTAAACTGATATCATTTCTCATGTTTAAGGGCATGTGTTGTGACACATCAAGTAAGCCGAAGGAAGAGACATGGTTTTGTCCAGGCTGTGACAGTGTTTCAAAAGGAAAACAAATAAGGAAAAATAAAAGAAACTGAATAATTATCAAAACCGAGACTTTATTTTGTTTTTCTATTGCCTCCATTAAATCTTACCAAGTGACAATCATTTTCATCGATTCCAAAATACTTTATTTAGTGCTTGTGTGAGGCTTATTCAATTAGATATTTCTTATTTCTGATCGTGCGCAAGATTCTGTGTGTTTACAATATTGGTACTCGACGCCGCAACGCCCAGCACCTGAAAAACACAAAGCTGGGGAACCAGCACAATTGACCTTCAACCTGTTAATCGTTTATCGTTCAGCCAATCGTAGAGAATGTTACAGTTTAATTAGCATAACAAGATGGAGTCGAGAAGAAGCGGGTTAGCGAGGTCAGTGAATATCGAAAGAAAATTGTGGATTACATGTTGTATATAGTGTGCAGGTTAGAATTTCTAGTTTGGTTCTTACCAGTAGTTGTTTTTCATGTGGCGGTTAAGTGTCATCGCTGAAATAACGTTCATCGAGGTGATTACGAGCCGAATGATCGGCTGGTTCAGTTCTCAACGATCGGTTCCGATAAAACCAAATTCGAAAAAAATGTCGCGTGTCGTCGCAGATTTCTCCGAGTTGACTGGACCGATCTTGTTGAGAGTGGTATTGTTGGACGCAGAAATCATTTGACTATGCCGTACATATAGAGAATTGACAGACTAGCGCTCGTATAAAAAATAACGGACTGATAAGCGCGGAACGTCAGAACTGGTTTCTCTTTGAAGTTGTTTCCCTTGTGTATATATAGTGTTAATAAAGGTCTATTATGATTTTTCTCCCTGTGATCAAGTCAAACTTTCGAACCATTCATTTAATGGAGGATACATGATGATTTTGTATTAATTATTCAGGCTCTTTAAAGCAAGAACCAAAGCACCTAAGGAAGGCAATATCACCAAAAAGGCATGTTGATAATGAATATTCATTTGCGAACAAAGTTCCGACCTGTCATTTAATAATTCTTCATAAGTTTGACAGAACATGACTAAGCTTGTCAAGATTCCAAAAGTTTCTCATTCGCCCATGGAAAGATAGAGGATCAATCTTAGGTCTGGCAAGAAAAAACGTTTCATACGTTTTCAATTAGTTGTGAGTGCAAGAAATTAACCGAGAAATCGGAATTTCAAGTCAGATCAGATCCGTTACTATTGTAAACAAATACCTTTCGCTGCTTCGATGTTGCTGATCCGAATCTGATTCGGTTTTTCCTTGTCTTTGTACTCCGATTTGCTTCTAGGCCCGCCCTGTTGCTTTGATGGAGGCATCTTTGATAGATTTCACCTTTTTCTCGAATCTAAATCCAAAACCGACGAAGATGAAGCTGGATTAATCTCAGGGATATTAAGATTGTTCTGGAAGAAATGTGAAATTCTGTTCAACCGGAAGAAAGTTTAACCAGTATCAACATCCGGTTTTGAT
>OX401404.1:7026118-7051119 GCA_947846245.1 Cerastoderma edule
CAATATTATTGTTTTCTTCGCACCGAGTCTACGCGGCCAGGATTTCCTTCGTCAAGTTCCGGTGATTAATCCAGCCTCGTTTTTTTTCCGTGTTATGATCTCGCGAGATTGGACGAGAACTAAAACTTCCCTTAACTCTATAAATGGTTTTCGATTTCCTGAGAAAGACATTGATGGAAATGTGTTGTTTTTGTCGAAACGAATTTGAAAAGTGTATACAACCTGTATAGAAAACACGAGTCCCAAATAGGTTATAAAACATGATTAATGTCGAATAAACAACGATGCCTTTGTTTTTAAATGAAACCGCTCAAATAATCAAAATCATAAAAATCACTGGTGTAAAGTGATAATCGACGCCGGGCACCTTTCAGTGAGCGATAATTTAGCATCTGACGAAAAGCGGAACTAATCTCGAAACTAGAGTGGAAAAGCATATGCGACCCGATGAAAGATGCATTTATTACCAACATTTTCGACGAACCAGCGATTTCCTGATGCGTGCGATAGGTCCCATATCGTTAGAGAGAACCCTCCCCCCTGGCTTATCAGTATATCTGCCTGCAGATTTATGCCATTTCAATAATAAGTCGGTTAGAGCACTGCTGTTTCTGATACAAAACCACTACTACCTATTTTACAACTTTAAATCTGTTTTTTTTTCTACTGAAATTATTTTACCGATAACACAGAGTGGAATGAAAAAAGTCATTATATTCGATCTTGTTTCAAGCGATCATAGTAAAAGAGACAGACTCGTTGTGTTTACGAAACAGAACAAAAAACGACATACATTTTATTTGACGAAACATGTTAATATACAAATATAATTTTGATTTACGGTAATTAACGGCTTCATACAAACGTCAGTCACTCGGAGAATTCCACTAGGAATTACCAGAACTACTGGAGTCCTTTATTAGGATAATATTAGATCTAATAACCTTTTACGCTCCGTTAAAGTCTGCCATCCTTTGACCTCTTGCAATAAGCTTTCATTGTCTTTGGTTTTCCGGGGTTTTTTTTGGTTTTTTTATGGGGGGGGGGGGCTTTCCTTTGGCCCACTATTACTAGACTAGAATCATAAAGGGATTACCAAAGGAGACTTCCGAAAAACCAGTGACACCAAGATTTATAAACCCTTCATCTTGAGCATGCAGGACCCCAAATATCAATCTAATGCCCCCTTTGGTTGTTTTCCAACCACAGAACTATTACTTAGAATAAGTACCAGGTTAAGAATATTGCTTATGTAGTTTCGCAGTTAGTGTTAACAAGACTCCATGAAAATACAATCCATCGGTTGCTTAAAGTCTAAAAGATTGCAATATTCAAGGTTAACAATATACAACACACAGCATACGAATATTCATAAAATAAACTACACAATCGTTAGTACACTTAGTTCTTTTTAAAGAAAACATAAGGTCAAACAACATGCTACACAATGTAAAATTGAAGATGCAGTCAAAAAATCATCATTCTTTGAACAGACCATGATAAACGCTTAGACGTGTCTGGCATTTATTGGCATTTATAATAGATGCTTTGCGAGAGTTTTGTTCATGAAGCGGTCAATGCTATAAACAATCTGATAATGTGAGGTCATAAAGCTGAAAGTACACATAGAAGGGGGGCTTACAATCTTTATTACCCATAGAAATAGAGTTACAAACGACCGATGTGTGCTTCTGACACAACAGTTGCGAATGTTTATGTCGATGTTGTCTTGCTAAGCACCCGTTAAGAATAGTGTTAATCATTCCCGCATATGACAAAAACTTATCTCAACCTACAAACAGCATCATTCTGTAATAAAAATAATGTTTTGGGACACTTTATCTGTGATTAGTGTGGTTTTGTCGAGGACTCAATACAGCACTACGTTAATTCTTGCATCGGACCCTAAACACGACCTTTTTGCATTATTTAACAGGGCTTATTAAAGGCACATTCCTAACTCGATATTTCTTTTAAATCATGCAATTTCGTCATAATCTTAAAGCCATACCAGCTTTTTTATTTCCCAAATAAAAACTTTCAGCGATAAAATTTCCCAAATTTAACAGGCATAAACCTCCTTCCAGAATAAGGGGCCCGGGAAAAGTCCTTCTAAATATGATGTAATCACAAGCGTCATGGTGTTACGTAACACTGAGCATTGTATCACATATAGGTCCAAAATACACTTTATTTAATATGTTAGTATAACAGCAAGCCACAAACCTCAATGTTGGGTTTATTTAAGCTATAAATGGTTCTTTCCAAGAGCCATGATGGTATTAAATTCATTTCGTCTAAATGCCATGCATGACGCACACTCGTCACTGTCCCCTGTTGTCATGGGAAATTCATTGTTTCTTCTTTTCATAAATTCAGGTAGTAAATCGTTCATTGTAACTTTATTTCAAAGATAAATGAATATTTCAAATCTAAGAAGTTCTTATTTACTTATTGTAACAAAACAACTAATTGGATATTATTTTAGAATAGGTTTATCGGGACTGATTTAGCCATTTATTGTAGTAACGTTATATGTATCGAATGTTAATGTTGTTATTGAAGTTTTCAAATCTTGATAGTGCTTCATGTTTAAATGTAAGAATGTAAAATGAAAAAGAGACTATTTTCTGATAATGTTGGAAATATAGTGGGTTTTTTTCTTAAATTCAGATACGGAAGCAGTTACATGTATCATCACAAAATAAAGATCCAACTTAATGAAAATGTGCTAGTAAAACCCTTACAAATCGACAGAGGTCAGCCACCAACAAGGGATGGCGTTCTTTTCGTCCACCATAAAGGTTGAACAGAATGTTAAGCCAGCGTCTTATTTCAGTAAAAGAAGGTGTTTGTTTTCTTTTCTTTTTACGTTTCTTAAACCAGTTTAGATATTCCAGACGTCGTATTTTCATGGCATATAAGTCTAAAGAAAATACGATTTCCTATCATTAATGCCATAATGTGCTAAATAAATACCAGTATAAAGAAATCAACGAACATTGTGTGGATTCGGTATTTCCTGTCGGCCATTAAGTGTGCTTGTTTTGCAGTCGTTAGGCGAAGCACTTGGGTGCTGCTGATAATGAATAATGTTCCATGTGTTAAACCGATCAAACCACGAAGATAAACGATGGTAAGGAATCGCCTCAAATGAACCCGAAAGAAAACTGCAAGAGATTTCTGTTTAATGAGTATATTCAGAAGATTATTTATGAAGCGTTACCATAGATATTTGGTAACCGATTTGGAAGTTATTAGTGCCTAGAATCAGGTGTCGCGCTGCTAATTTCAAACACGATTCCAGCCGAAGCGTACAACGATGAAAGACGTTCCGATTGGATAAAATGTCATCTCCTGCATACTTAGAATGGCTGACTTGATGAATTCGGTTTTGATGGAGAAAACTTGTGAAATAATACACTAATTATCTGAGAATTCTGTTTATAAAAACATGATTTACTTGGGCTGCGTTTTGGTTTGATACAGGGTCGGGGCAATTGGTAAATTGCTTAGAGTTACACAATAAAACAATTGCGATTACTAAATAAACCAATAAAAACGCCTTTTTTCTGCAATTATGTGGTGAAAAGAAAATCGGTAGAGCTAGTTCTGGTGGAGAATGCTTCCAAGTTTTAGGCTTTTGTTAACTTGAAGATCGAGTTTTCTTGGTTGAACTTTTAAGTATGAATATGAAGATATGTTAGCTTCACACGACAAAAATACAAGCAAAGCGCACAACAAATCTTTAAAAGTGATGTGAGTATTTTTTACAGGTGGCTTACCGATGACTTTTCGTCATTGTAGAATTTCAAAATTAAAGAATTATGCGTTCATGTCCTGGATGTATTTGGAAATAATATATAGAGTAATGTTGCTATGGTGAAGAGAAATGCTACTTTACGACTAGTCATCATAAAGGATTTTGTGGCTTATCCAAATAAAATGTAACAGAAAACGACACGGATATAGTATAATAAAGTCACTTATTATTACAAGAATCTGGCTTTAATAACGACTATTTCATAACTCATTTTATTTATTTCTAAGACCTATTCTTTGTTATTGCAAATTTCCTTTGACAAACTTTGTCGATGATTTCCAAAAAAAAGAAAGAAGAATTGAATTCGTAAACGAAAACGTGTTTGTTTGGTTTTATTTTTCCGTCAATATTTTCATCACTTTGTCATTTTAGCCTCGTCTATTGCAAACTTATCTCTATACCGCATGGGAAAACTGAAACCTAATGGTATTGCCGACTTGTAGATTCCTCGGTGCAATGTTTAATCGATTGTCGATGAAGACTTCTTTAATCTTTTGGTAACTAAATGCGCAACTCATTTCCCGCCCTAACAGGAAATTATCACATCAATTAAAGCCAAGCATACCTAACATTCAACAATTACCGCTCAGGCATTCCGGTTAACTCATTGGTGCATGTGACATGCTTTCGAAGACTGTTTGATGTGATTGTTCTATACATGAATAACGAAAGAAAACAGAATTGTGTTCCGTGTCTATACTTAACCCCATGTACTCGATAGAAGTGGTTTATTCCATAAAAGAAAACTAATCAAAAGCAATGGAATTTAAAGCGTATACATGTACAATTACATTATATGGTAGTAGTATTCGACAAACGTTAATTCAGATAAGACGACGTAATTAAGACAAGAACTAGATAATGCAAGTTTGGATTGGTCACGAGATTATGGAAGGCTTTTGACGTGTGATTATTTTTGATAAAATGGAGCACGATAGTAGCAAACATGGTAATGTTGGCCGTGGTGCCATTGTTCTTTCGTAGGTTTAGCAAATGCATAGAGTAGAGACTTATCCTCGGACCTGTCGATGATGTCTGAAAGCACTGAATGTATTTGGCGACACAAAACATTGTCCTTTTGTGTGAGAATAAAATTTGCAAAATTTTGCCAATGAATGATGTCATGTAATACATTGCCCGACACTTATAAAGGAAGATGCACTGGCGACACTCTTAATACAATGTCCTTTAGGAAGTTTATTTGGTAAAACTTTTCAACGAATGTCTTTATAAAAGCCGCCCCGACGATATTTGACTGAGTAATGTCGTGAAGGATAGCGTTTGGCGAAATCATCTCGAGCATGTCCTTTATGAAGAAGCTAAAGCGCTTGATATCCAGGTTTGACCCAATGTGTTAACCCTTTCCCAAACAATGACGACATTTGACCACTTTGTTGCAGACGACTTTAGAAAACATTGTGGGAAAAGGAGCAATTGCTCGTAACGAGCAATTTTCCTTTTCCCACAAGGTTTTCTGCTCTAACTGAAGAATATTTTTCAATTTCATCACATTTTGAAATGTCGTCTGCAAACTCTTTCAATTTGGGACAGTCGAAAATTTGTTGTTTGGGAAAGGGTTAAAGTAACAATTTTCGGACTTCCGACCACATTCGTTCAAGAATTGGCGCTTAGACAATCACATCACCAAATTAGACATAACGGTGGTAAGTATGTTCACCATCCTCTTTAAAATTCAACTAATATGTCATACCCGTGATCACGGTATAAACCAATCAGTATTGAACTCTATTCATGCAATATTACCAACATTTTTCCTGCACGAGAACAGCAATTCGCTTTACATTGGTATAGTAATGCTATACACATCGACACGTGATTAAAACGTTTTCCTGCAAGATTTACCATGGTGAAGCAAGAAATATCTTCCTTGCATGACAAACAAAGTGGAATGTGGGCTATTCCAGTGAGACATGAAAACAATTCCTTGACACCAAAATTTCACATGAAATCCTGAAGGAATTCTTACACGCATGGTAGAGCAGCATATCTGTTAAGAAGCAATGCATTGAGTTAATACCGTTTTTGTCATGTGTAGGCTAATTGTGCTTTCTTAATTAGTTAGCTTCCCGTTGTAAATGTGAATCCAAATTGTAAGAATGAAAGCACTGCAAGAAGAGAGACGGCAGCTACTTCTAAGTAGTTTTTAAACGATTGAAACCATGTTTTCCATGTATTTGTTACGTTTCAACTTTGTTTGGCGATATGAACTACAACCATCATGTTTTAAGCGGCCTTATTAAACGAATCGGAGTTAATGAGCTTAGTGAATACTGAGGAATTACTTCCGGATGTCGTTGTACAGTTAAAAGTAGTTCATGGAAATTTAGAATGTTACTTTGAATGTTAATTGTATGCCAATAGGATACACGAATGGACCTTATTGATCTGTTGTGGGTGTTTGCCATGTTTTTAGCCTTTGGTTTGTTTTTGGGGTTTTTTTGTTTGTTTGTTTGTTTTTTTTCAGAAGTACTTCTCGCGGAGAAGGCGAAGCGCTGGGGTAGACGTCATTCGCTGACCCAAGTATTTTTGTATGCGATTTAGGAAGGTAAAAGGAGATGGCCGGTAGCGAAAAAAGTAGCTGATTCTTTAACATGGCCGTCTATATGCTATTTGTATTGATGATGGAAATAATGAAGAGGAATGAAAAACTATTTTGCGCTGATCAATAAACATAAGGTTTGACCAGTATACTAGAAATGTATCACGGGGAAATATGTCAAGCAGTTTTTACTAAGTGCCGAATATCCTATACTAATCTAATTCGATATGCGAAATTTTGAATTTCGTTCAAATTAACAGACTAAACCGGGTGATAATCAATTTATCAGAATATATCAAATGTGATATAAAAACTGAATACGCGACATGTAGCCAACAATGCACTTGTCAATTGCTAATTATCTGGTTATAAAAAAACAGCCTTCAATACACATACAATAAAACATAAACATTAAAAGTCAATTTAGTCATATTAAAAGATACCATTGTTGTATAGTATATACGACCTGTTATAAAGAGATCTAAAACTAACATTTGCGTATTATATTGATGTAAAATGACAGAATTCGAATGACGAGTGTTACAAACTGAGGAGCTTATAATGCGTATTTGTTCCGTTCTTTCAAGTCTTCCCAATGACATTTTCGGTGTGAACTAAAGCAAGGGGCTACAAATCGGGGTCCTTTTTTCTTTAGTTGGGAAGAGGCCTTGGCCTGTTAATTAGGGGAAACTGTATAGATGAAGATGCTTGATTGGGAAACCAAAATGTTGGTGTGACTTTGAATTCTTCGGGAAACTGCATGATTTTAAAGGAACTTACAATTGAGGAGATGCCTTTTGTGGGCCCCAGTAGAATAACGCAAAAAGCCCTGCATAAATGCCTATTAACCATACAAAATAGAGACTACTTTCTTAACACCTAAACACAGTCCTGTTTCAGAAACGACCTCATCTTGCGGATCAAGCGGCGACAAACGATGCGCCCACCCTTGTCACTTGCTCACTTAAAATAAAACTCTTATCTTAGATATTTATTCACTCCGAAAACCATAAATTTCTGAATCGCGCTCTCGCTTTCTTTGTGTTGCGAACGCGTTCCCTACCCCGGCGCGCGTTTTTTCATCATTAGCGGTTCAGTATAAACAGGCCGGCGATCGTATCACGATCGTCCCATGACGTAAACCGTCGCTATAAAAGATGGAAATCGCTTATCAAATCATTCGCACAAAACCGAGACTATTTATTTGCCTATCCGTTAATTGGAAAAAAAGAAAAAACGCGCAGCGAAGACGTAAAAAACGCGACGTCGCTGCTGTAAAATTACTGGAAATAACATGACCAAACCGCTGTAAAGATATGAAGAAAATCTTTGATAGCTTAACCAAAGCGACAGATAACGATTTTTGATACATAAACCAGCCAGAAATACGTATCAGTGGCTTATCGCAAAGCATTAGTCCTCCCCGAATGAGTAGTGTTCCCCCCGGAAAAACCTAATCTCTCGGGGATCCGGCGTTAGGTAAAGATTCGGATCAGTCTGTTCGCTCACTACGGGTTTATTAAATGCGAAACTTCATTCTTTCTCTTCCAATTGAATGTGATTTGATTTGGTTAGTAGGAAAATACGTCGAATAACTTAATACATGCAATGGAAAAGGTTTTCATATATCAGCAATCGCGAATTTCGAACATATCTCAACAGCCTATCCGAATCCGGCACGACATTTTTCGAGGATATACCTCGGACGTATTTCCTTCGACTCGACGTAAATTACTTATCCTGGTCCCCCGCTCAACGCCCCGTTTCCAGTGATTTCCCAGAAGGTCATTTATCATTGGAGCTAATGGATTTAACAACTTAATATCGTAGTGTCATATTTCTATTGAATAAAAAAAGAAAATTGCGTTTAATACACCTCCGGTGTTAGCCGTTCGCGTCAACCGACAGGGGGCGTATGGAAGTGTTTCCATACAAATTCCTCACAGTAATCTCCCCTTGTTACGCTGCATCGATCAATACCATCACAAGATTTAATCCAAATGATGCTGTTTTTATTTTCAAATTTGTAACTGGATATAATAGTCAAATCAGTAAAAATGTATTCTTGTGTTGATTTCTGACCAATTAAATCGAAAGAAAAAAATTCGTCTTTACAAATAAAGTTCAAATGGAGATATCTTTCTTGGTGTCGCCGCCATTTTTAAACGCCATTTTCGTTGACAAAGTGACATTTGTGGCGGCACTGATAACTGCCATAAAGGGAGATCATTGTGAGGTTGGTTTCCATCCAGACGAGATGCGAATGCGCTCGTTCGTTTGGTTTCCATCGTCTCGCAATGCATTGTGGTAGTTTAAAACAGCAGCGACCCAGCAATTCTGCAAGACACGTCACTTGACAGAGGGCGCTTGAAATTGTTCGGCCAATATGTTGGACATTGTGCGCGCAATCGTTGGTTCCCAAATAGAAACTCTATTGTTGTTTAAATATATATTTGATGAGAAACTGTAAAGTAAATAAAGAACCCTTGATTGTCATATCATCTAATAAAGAGTCCCAGCGATATTTTGAAGAGTTTTAAACCGTTTGCATCCAGTCAGGTTCAGGGGACACAATGTATTCAAGCAATACAGCACTGGTTTCCCTTCAACCATGGCTAGCTATGCTTCCAAGATGGTAACCTGGGTTCCTTGCCCGTACGTATACCCAGCATTAGGCCAAGTACCGGGTATACGCACGTACCAGGATTCCAGGCTACCAAGATGGTTGAAGCAATAGTACAAATTATCCTGCATGGCTTTTGCAAAACCAAAGAGGTCGAAAACGTTTCTTCCGTTTATGGGACGCGGTACATTAGCGTTTTGCTGGTTGTTGGCAAAAGCCAACAAATATTCTTGGAATGTTATCGCAAAAGCCGACAAGCGTTCTTGCAATGTTATCGCAAAATTCGACAAGCGTTCTTGCAATGTTATCGCACAAGCCGACAAGCGTTCTTGCAATGTTATCGCACAAGCCGACAAGCTATCTTGCAATGTTATCACACAAGCCGACAACCGTTCTTGCAATGTTATCGCACAAGCCGACAAGCGTTTTTGCAAGGCTTTCGCAAAAGCCGACACGCGTTCTTGAAAGATGTTCACAAAAGCTGGTCGACGCTTTTGGATAGATAGCGCATTTGCAACACGTACACAAAGGATGACAAGAGCGTTTGATTAAGTTTTGTATTACCCAGAGCAATGTGTTTGGTGTGTATGTTCGCTAGAACCCCCATATACGAGTACATTGTACAATACAAACTGTTTCGAGACAAGTCATACAAGAAAGAGTACGGCAGGCGTCTTTGTAACAATCGGCACAATATTTCTAGTCCTCACCCCAAATCCAAAATACATGCACAACATATCAACAGACTCTTTAGGATTACAAAAAAGAACCTTTGAGCAAGACTAAACGAGAAAATAGAAAAGAAACCGTCTCTTGAAAAGATGTAAAATGAAAGAGCTAGCCCAATGAATTTTGAAGGGCTTAACACGGCATTCTGAATAAAGACATGGCGTACCAAGTTTACATCTAACCAAACAAATAGATGTTTATTGTCTCTTCAGAAGTGGGAAATCAGAGCCCATCGGATCTAAAGCTTAGTGGCGATTTTGTACAAGTTCAGCGGCAAAAAGAGACACGCAGCATCCCTCGAACTACGACCAGCATCTTTAGTGTTTCACCGCAGTATCAAACTTTTCTATAGGGCATATATGTATCCCTTTTTTTGGAGACCCGCCTCGGCTTCGGTGTTTTTAAACTACCTTTTCTTAGAAAGTAATTGTCTGAAAGATGTAGCCTCCTTCAAATAAAAACAAATTAAAATGAATTATTGCTTGACGCCCGAAAGTTTAATTGAACGTCGACTCAGACGAAGTTGGCAATTAAAGGCAAGGAAAGAGCACTTTCGTCATGTGATGGGATACCTTTTCTTTGTGGAACAAAGAATCGCCATACGACACACATATTGACATGCGCCTTTCTTTGATACATACACAAGATGGTCTAGATGTATTCACCCGATCTTTTATTTCTATAAAGATGTTTTGAATAAGAGAGAATATAAACCTATTTTATAATCTGGGTTTAAGACACTCTTACCTATCTAAATTATCTCGCAGAATGGGAATAAAAGGATCATCGTTTATAAAATATACCGTTAACCCATCACCAAGCACTAACGACAATTGACCAGTTTGTTGCAGACGATTTTGAAACACTTTGTGGGAAAAGAAGAAATTGCTTTTAACGAGCAATTTCTGCTTTTCCGACAATGTTTTCTGTCCCATCAGAAGTTTACTTTTCAATTTCATCGCATTCTGAAATGTCGTCTGCAAACTCTTTCAATTTTGGACTGTCAAAATTTGGCGTTTGGTAAAGTGTTAAACGATTGGCTTAATCTGCAACACTTTTATATCTCAAACACTCTCGGGTACTAAAGAAGGTGACACGTTCATCAGTTATATAATTTTTCATAATTAAATAGATCCGTGATGTTATTTTATTCGTAAAAGGATTCTGTCTTAAAAATATCGAAATCTCAATCTGTCAGAAAGTCCTTTTAATCATCGATCTGGCTCTCAATTCGTCCGGCCATCTTATTACCCAGTGTAACTCAGAATGAAGTCATTCTCACCGGGTTTAAACACTATTTCAGTTATTGTTCAATGCTCGGCGGCCTCCAATGTAGGAGGAAAGCCTCATACTCAACTGTCTATATTAGTCAAGTCAAGTTGTGAAGAAACGTCGGCACTCCGTAAGTCACCAGCAGACTGCCTCTCGTGAATATCCAAATGACGTTACCAGGATAGAAAGAAGTAATTAACCCTCAAAGTGCTGGAACCGACTTCATGCTTATTCAAACAGGTAAGATCAAGGCCCGCCGCCAAGTAAATAGGCGGTTGGCTTGTGATCTAACCTGTTTGCTACTTCGAGGATCTTTCATCATCAAAATGAAGCAGATATTTAAGGTTTTGGAAAGCAGGCGACAAATAACCCAGCATTCTAAGGGTTAAGTTCACTAGTTGTTCGAAATGGGGGAAGGGGCCTTGAAACGACCATTATCGTATATTTTTATTTTTTGTTAAGATTGTAAAAAGAGTCGTCTGCCGCATAATAAAAAGCTCGTTCTGATTAAAAAAAAAATCCTTCAAAAAGAGATACATGTATACATGTATACATGTAAGAAAATAAATTGATCATTGTATAGTCAGAAATCTATGGTACAGACGAAATTACTCATATCAAGCATCGTTGTATTACTCACATAGGCACAAAGTGTCGTCAAAATACCGTAAATAATTCACAAAACCGCATCAGATTCGCAACATACATAGCCTTTGTTAGAAAAGGATGCACCATAAGTTCATTTAGCGTTACAGGTGATCGTAATTAATATTAAAATTGACATAATGAAATCCTATCGGTATATTACCCTCGTTATCTTCATTAATTCAATGAAAACGTTAATAAAATAATCAATTAATACTTTGTACGGGTCCTTTGATCCATGTTATCTCTCTAACAGATTTTTAATGACCGTGACTATAGAATATGATACTGTCGCGTTAAAGAAAACATTGTTACGAGATAAAAATCCTATCTTATATATTGGGTCTTGATGACGCTATGAACTATGCCACACAAAAGCATTTTTTCGGGGGATTTACTTTTTCAAACTAATTTATGAAAGACGTTCTTACAACTTAAATTAATCACTCTCGATTCTGAATCCTGGATACGTTTAGCCATTCGCGCAGAATGAGGATTAAGAAAAAAATATCGAAAAATGGACCCTCCCAATTTAAGGGATTTGAACCCTTGTCCGTCAACCCAAGAGATCGTCGCTCAAGCCCTTGATCATTGTCCGACAAAAAAGTCTTTAAATGAATACTTCGGCTTGTGTGGGAATACTTCTAGTTGTCTGAATTGCATGGCCGTATAGCAAAATCTTTTAACCATATCTTGGTCGGTTTTAGTAACGTATTGATTTGCCATGCATGTCTTCCATAATCTCATCATCCTTGAATAAAATTATAGATTCAAACTTAATTTTCTAATGTTTATGTAGGCCTACTTCTAGCGCAGAACGCAGGACATTCAGCAGAACAGTTAAGATAGACACGGAATATTTAAGATAGACACGGATTCGAATGTTCTGCTGGCAGAGCACTCCAGCAGGACAGTCTAGCAGAACCGTCGGATTTTTCAATGTTCTGCTAGCAGAACGCTCCAGCAAGACAGTCTAGCAGGACAGTCGGGTTAAATTAAATGTTCTGCTATCAGGACACCCCAGCAGGACAGTCTAGCAGGACAGTCGGATTTAATTAAATGTTCTGCTAGCGGGACAACCCAGCAGGACAGTCTAGCAGGACAGTCGGAGTTTTTTTAATGTTCTGCTGGCGGAACGCTCCAACAGGACAGTCTATCAGGACAGTTGGATTTTTTTAATGTTCTGCTAGCGGAACGCTCCAGCAGGGCAGTCTAGCAGGACAGTCGGGTTTGTTCAATGTTCTGCTGGCAGAACGCTCCAACAGGACAGTCTAGCACGACAGTTGGACTTTTTTTAATGTTCTGCTGGCGGAACGCTTCAACAGGATAGTGTGGCAGGACAGTCGGATTTTCTTAATGTTCTGCTGGCAGAAAGCTCTAACAGGACAGTCTAGCAAGACAGTCGGATTTTTTTTATGTTCTGCTGGCAGAACGCTCTAACAGGACAGTCTACCACGACAATCGAGTTTTATTAATGTTCTGCAGGCAGAACGCTCTAGCAGGACAGTCTTGCAAGGCAGTCAGATTTTTTAATGTGTTGCTGGCAGAACGCTCCAGTAGGACAGTCTAGCAGAACAGTCGGATTTCTTTAATGTTCTGCTGGCAGAACGCTCCAGCAGGACATTCTAGCAGACAGTCGGACTTTTTTAATGTTCTGCTAGCGGAACGCGCCAGCAGGACAGTCTAGAAGGACAGTCGGATTTCTTTAATGTTCTGCTGGCGGAACGCTCTAACAGGTCAGTATAGCAGGACAGTCGGATTTCTTTAATGTTCTGCTGGCGGAACGCTCCAGCCGGACAGTCTAGCAGGACAGTCGGATTTTTTTAATGTTCTGCTGGCAGAACGCTCCAACAGGACAGTCCAGCAGGACAGTCGGATTTATTTAATGTTCTGCTGGCGGAACGCTCAAACAGGACAGTCTAGCAAGACAGTCGGATTTATTTATTGTTCTGCTGGCAGAACGCTCCAACAGGAAAGTCTAGCAGGACAGTCGAGTTTTTTTAATGTTCTGCTGGCGGAACGCTCTAGCAGGACAGCCTAGCACGACAGTTGGAATTTTTTAATGTTCTGCTGGCAGAACGCTCTAACAGAACAGTCTAGCAGGACAGTCGGATTTTTTTAATATTCTGCAGGCAGAACGCTCTAACAGGACAGTCTAGCAGGACAGTCGGATTTCTTTAATGTTCTGCTGGCAGAACGCTCCAGCAGGACATTCTAGCAGAACAGTCGGACTTATTTAATGTTCTGCTGGCAAAACGCTCTATCAGGATAATGTAGCACGACAGTCAGATTTTTTATTGTTCTGCTAGCAGAACGCTCTAACAGAACAGTCTAGCAGGACAGTCGGATTTTTTTAATGTTCTGCTGGCGGAACGCTCCAACAGGACAGTCTAGCAGGACAGTCGGATTTTTTCAATGTTCTGCTGGCGGAACGCTCTAACAGGACAGTCTAGCAGGACAGTCGGATTTCTTTAATGTTCTGCTGGCGGAACGCCCTAACAGGACAGTCTAGCAGGACAGTCGGATATATTTAATGTTCTGCTGGTGGAACGCCCTAACAGGACAGTCTAGCAGGACAATCGGATTTTTTTAATGTTCTGCTGGCGGAACGCTCCAGCCGGACAGTCTAGCAGGACAGTCGGATTTTTTCAATGTTCTGCTGGCGGAACGCTCTAGCAGGACAGTCTAGCACGACAGTCAGATTTTTTTAATGTTCTGCTGGCAGAACGCTTTAACAGAACAGTCTAACAGGACAGTCGGATTTTTTTAATTTTCTGCTGGCAGAACGCTCTAACAGGACAGTCTAGCACAACAGTCGGATTTCTTTAATGTTCTGCTGGCAGAACGCTCCAGCAGGATATTCTAGCACGACAGTCGGACTTTTTTAATGTTCTGTTGGCAGAACGCTCCAACAGGATAGTGTAGCAGGACAGTCAGATTTGTTTAATGTTCTGCTGGCAGAACGCTCCAACAGGACAGTCTAGCAGGACAGTCGGATTTTTTCAATGTTCTGCTGGCGGAACGCTCTAACAGGATAGTCTAGCAGGACAGTCGGATCTCTTTAATGTTCTGCTGGCGGAACGCCCTAACAGGACAGTCTAGCAGGACAGTCGGATATATTTAATGTTCTGCTGGCGGAACGCCCTAACAGGACAGTCTAGCAGGACAGTCGGATTTTTTTAATGTTCTGCTGGCGGAACGCTCCAGCCGGACAGTCTAGCAGAACAGTCGGATTTTTTTAATGTTCTGCTGGCGGAACGCTCCAACAGGACAGTCTAGCAGGACAGTCGGTTTTTTTTAATGTTCTGCTGGCGGAACGCTCCAACAGGACAGTCTAGCAGGACAGTCGGATTTTTTTAATGTTCTGCTGGCAGAACGCTCCATCAGGACAGTCTAGCAGAACCGTCAGATTTTTCAATGTTCTGCTAGCAGAACGCTCCAGCAGGACAGTCTAGCAGGACAGTCGGAATAAATTAAATGTTCTGCTGGCAGAACATTCCAACAGGACACTCCAGCAGGACAGTCGGATTTATTTAATGTTCTGCTGGCGGGACGCTCTAACAGGACAGTCCAGCAGGACAGTCGGATTTTTTTAATGTTCTGCTGGCGGAACGCTCCAGCAGGACAGTCTAGCAGGACAGTCGGATTTGTTTAATGTTCTGCTGGCGGAACGCTCCAACAGGACAGTCTAGCAGGACAGTCGGATTTGTTTAATGTTCTGCTAGCAGAACGCTCCAGCAGGACAGTCTAGCAGGACAGTCGGAATAAATTAAATGTTCTGCTGGCAGAACATTCCAACAGGACAGTCCAGCAGGACAGTCGAGTTTTTTTAATGTTCTGCTGGCGGAACGCTCTAGCAGGACAGTCTAGCAGGACAGTCGGATTGATTTAATGTTCTGCTGGCGGGACGCTCTAACAGGACAGTCTAGCAGGACAGTCGGATTTTTTTAATGTTCTGCTGGCGGAACGCTCCAGCAGGACAGTCTAGCAGGACAGTCGGATTTGTTTAATGGTCTGCTGGCGAAACGCTCCAACAGGACAGTCTAGCAGGACAGTCGGATTTGTGTAATGTTCTGCTGGCAGAACGCTCCAACAGGACAGTCTAGCAGGACAGTCGGATTTTTTTAATGTTCTGCTGGCGGAACGCACCAGCAGGACAGTCTAGCAGGACAGTCGGATTTGTTTAAAGTTCTGCTGGCGGAACGCTCCAACAGGACAGTCTAGCAGGACAGTCGGATTTATTTAATGTTCTGCTGGCGGGACGCTCTAGCAGGACAGTCTAGCAGGACAGTCGGATTTGTTTAATGTTCTGCTGGCGGAACGCTCCAACAGGACAGTCAAGCAGGACAGTCGGATTTTCTTAATGTTCTGCTGGCAAAACGCTCCAACAGGACAGTCTAGCAGGACAGTCGGATTTGTTTAATGTTCTGCTAGCGGGACGCTCCAACAGGACAGTCTAGCAGGACAGTCAGATTTTTTTGAATGTTCTGCTGGCGGAACGCTCCAACAGGACAGTCTAGCAGGACAGTCGGATTTTTTTAATGTTCTGCTGGCGGAACGCTCCAGCAGGACAGTCTAGCAGGACAGTCGGATTTGTTTAATGTTCTGCTAGCGGAACGCTCCAACAGGACAGTCTAGCAGGACAGTCGGATTTTTTTAATGTTCTGCTGGCAGAACGCTCCAACAGGACAGTCTAGCAGGACAGTCGGATTTTTTTAATGTTATGCTGGCGGAACGCTTCAGCAGGACAGTCTAGCAGGACAGTCGAGTTTTTTTAAATGTTCTGCTGGCGGAACGCTCCAACAGGACAGTCTAGCAGGACAGTCAGATTTTTTTTAATGTTCTGCTGGCAGAACGCTCCAGCAGGACAATCTAGCAGGACAGTCGAGTTTTTTTTAATGTTCTGCTGCCAAATATCATGTTAACATAACCTATCAATAATACTGAAATATTGGTATGTAAGGCAACTGCTTTTTTTTTTAAAAAAATGGTGAACTATGTGAGGCACTTAAAAAAACATGCAATCAAAAGGTCCCTTACCACATGTTATTGGTCTATATATGCAATATGCATTATATTCGAAGCATAGTAATCTAGACTGCCATATATGATCCATTTCTGTGATTCAAAATCGAAACTGTTTGCAAACACCAATAACACAAACCGTTCCATTCAATAAACACACTAAGCAGCTTAAACGTACAATCCTGATGCATTTTGCCAATAGCAATATCAAAAGGGAAAAATAGAATGTAAAATGATGATAAATTACAGGATCTAAAAGTTTTTAAACAGAAAAGTGCAGCTATCTAAATTTTGTTGAAATTGTCACTATTACAGCTTCGTGGTGGAAGGAATTTCGTCAGGTTTTAATTACTCACAAATAAAATTACTTTGAGAAGAAGTTTAAATTTCTTCTACCTCTAATTTTCTCTCGAAAAAGAAAGATTTTATAAAGACAGTGTAATAGCTATTACATTTGCCTCAATAACATTATGGGGTAAGCATAAACGTTTTGTGATATTCATTTATAAAAAGGTTATCTTACTTACATTATGCTCTTTTGAACCCAACACAGTTTTCGTTCATGAAGTCATCAATCGATCTCTTATCAATTACATTCTGAAATGCAAAAATGGTGTTGGTTAAAGATTGAACATAATTAGATATTCAACAGAGGTCGAAGCCCCTTCATTTTTGTTTAACACTGTGTCAACAACTTTTCATTAACACGCTGTGATATCTTTCCTGTATGCATCTGTACTAGACTAGAGCTCTATAAGTCTTGCCAAATGACACTCCAATGGAAGAGATATCATTGAGTTCGAATATGGAACAATTTTGTTGCATCACCATGCAGCTTGTACTGGCTGCTCGTCGGATAAATCAGACTACATCTAAAAATAGGCGACTTGTAATATAGCTCATTGACTGTTTATGATAATATCCCATCACAGTTGATGTGGAGTCTATCTTATTATCTTTTATTATCATCATTAAACCTTAGACTATAACGATTGTCCGATACACAAAGGGTTAAATATATTCTTACCTTAAGTTAGAGTGATAGTCCTCAAAAACACATCTTTTTCAGACCACCTTCAAATAAACTCTGGGAAAATAGAGTAGAAATGAGATAAAGCTGTGTTTTGGTCTCCAATTAGCAGTGATTTGTAGCCGATTGTTCCCAAGAAAAACTGTCGTCTCTTCAGATAAGCCATCTTTGTCTCATGTTACCAGGTTGTTTCTGCATTATCTCAGTGCAAAACATAGTATTTCAAATAAGTATTTTTCTGGAATAACGCTACTTTAGACGCATATTATTGTGCAAAAACATGGTATCTTTAAATACATGGCTTTTACTCAATTGTTTTCATACAGATTAAGAACTTAGCATAACGTTTTTTACGTGTTAGAATCAATTGTTACAGCAAGAACAAAGTATCTTAACATAAGATGTTTTTGCACACTTATAAAGGGAATTGTTTTGTGAAATGTGTCTAAGCAAAAACGTAGTAACCTCAAATACTACCTGTTTGCACAAATGAGTTTCAAGTGAAAGCAGAAAATGCAGAATATGTAAAGATATACTTTTTTTGTATCCTGAATAAAACACCAAGGAAATCAAAATAGTTAGACCACACATCAATATCTTACAAAGTAATTGAGATACGGACCTAATTTTTTATGCGTGGTGTAGATTATGAAACATTCAATGATACAAATAAGTGACTTCCGCAAAATCAGGTAAATACGATTTTTTTCTGTAATCCCTCGATATGGAATTGGATTGAAATCACGTTTAAGATACTTTTTTTTTGTAATTATAAAGGTGTCATATTGACATGCAAAGAATTATTAAAGTGATTCATATCTCTTCAAGGGTGGCAAAATTGATTGTCTGTATTGTCCAGCTTGTCCAAAACCCTCAACGGAGGATTTTAAACCGTTATACGGACAAATGCAGGAAAATAATCCAATGTTACGGACACGAAAATCAAAATCTGATTTCGCAATTCTTCCTTTTATTTTGTTGCGGTTCTCAAACTATTCATATTGAGATTGACATTTACAAAAAAAATTTCTTTCTTTCAAAACTTTTTATGAAACAGACAGACAAAGAGACAGTCAGACAGACGATTTGTCGCTTGGTTGGACGGACGGAGGGACGGGCGGAAAGACAGACAGACGGAGGGACGGACGGACGGAGGGACGGACGGACGGACAGAGGGAGAAACAGACAGACAGACAGACAGACAGACAGACAGACAGACAGACAGACAGACAGACAGACAGACAGACAAGACAGACAGACAGGAAGGCAGACAGACAGACAGACAGACAGACAGACAGACAGACAGACAGACAGACCGACAGACAGACAGACAGACAGGACAGACAGACAGACAGACAGACAGACAGACAGACAGACAGACAGACAGACAGACAGACAGACAGACAGACAGACAGACAGACCGACAGGCAGACAGACAGACAGACAGACAGACAGACAGACAGACAGACAGACAGACAGACAGACAGACAGACAGACAGACAGACAGACAGACAGACAGACAGACAGACAGACAGACAGACAGATAGACAGACAGACAGACAGACAGACAGACAGACAGACAGACAGACAGACAGACAGACACGTAATGTGAACAAATATCAAGTTAGTTATTCAATAAAGCAGCATTTATTATGATTATATCGTCGAATATATTGATGATGATGATGATGATGATGATGATGATGATGATGATGATGATGATGATGATGATGATGATGATGATGATGATGATGATGATGATGATGATGATGATGATGATGATGATGATGATGATGATGATGATGATGATGATGATGATGATGATGATGATGATGATGATGATGATGATGATGATGATGATGATGATGATGATGATGATGATGATGATGATGATGATGATGATGATGATGATGATGATGATGATGATGATGATGATGATGATGATGATGATGATGATGATGATGATGATGATGATGATGATGATGATGATGATGATGATGATGATGATGATGATGATGATGATGATGATGATGATGATGATGACCTGAACAAAAATCAATTCCTCTACAGAAATGCTCTTCATTAAAGAGTTGGTTATATGAAACCTTTCAGTATGACACAGTGCAATATTGAAACAAGGTGTACTTCCAATTAATTATCACCGCTGGTCATTACAGTTGGTGGTCATCTGGTTATTGTTTGGATGTCATTTAAAGAAGGCCTATACCTATGGAATTATTTCGAAGAGCCCGATTGAGTTCTTCAAAAGGGGTTAAATAATCTGACCACCGATCTTGTCAACCCATAATTGATTCTTCGTGAGGTATTTTAGATTGCAAGAAGATCTGAACACACAACCAATTTCGTTTAGATCCATCATGCAATACTTTTATAAGGCTTCAAAAATTCGTGTTCAATGATTCACGCCTATAAACTCCCGCTCTGCTCATTCGTTTCCTTCGCTTAAACAGAAGAATGTCGTGCTACACTGTCCTGCTGGACATTAAAAAAAGTCAGACTGTCCTGCTGGAGCCTTCCGCCAGCAGAACATTAAAAAAATCTGACTGTCCTGCTAGACTGTCCTGTTGGAGCGTTCCGCCAGCAGAACATTAAACAACTCCGACTGTCCTGCTAGACTGTCCTGTTAGAGCGTTCTGACAGCAGAACATTAAAAAAATCCGACTGTCGTGCTTGAATGTCCTGCTGGAGCGTTCCGCCAGCAGAACATTAAAAAATCCGACTGTCCTGATAGACAGACCTGCTAGATTGTCCGGTTGGAGCGTTCCGCGACAAGAACATTAAAAAAATCCGACTGTCCTGCTATACTGTTCTGTTGGAGCGTTCCGCCAGCAGAACATTAAGAAAATCCGACTGTCATGCTAGACTGTCCTGTTGAAGCGTTCTGCCAGCAGAACATTAAAAAAATCGGACTGTCCTGCTAGACTGTCCTGTTAGAGCATTCCGCCAGCAGAACATTAAAGAAATCCGACTGTCCTGCTAGACTGTCCTGTTGGAGCGTTCCGCCAGCAGAACATTAAACAAATCCGACTGTCCTGCTAGACTGTCCTGTTTGAGCGTTCCGCCAGCAGAACATTAAACAAATCCGACTGTCCTGCTAGACTGTCCTGTTGGAGCGTTCCGCCAGCAGAACATTAAAAAAATCTGACTGTCCTGCTAGACTGTCCTGTTGGAGCGTTCTGCCAGCAGAACGTTAAACAAATCCGACTGTCCTGCTAGACTGTCCTGTTGGAGCGTTCCGCCAGCAGAACATTAAAAAAATCCGACTGTCCTGCTAGACTGTCCTGTTAGAGCGTCCCGCCAGCAGAACATTAAAAAAATCTGACTGTCCTGCTAGACTGTCCTGTTGGAGTGTTCCGCCAGCAGAACATTAAAAAAAACTCGACTGTCCTGCTAGACTGTCTTGTTGGAGCGTTCTGCCGGCAGAACATTAAACAAATCCGACTGTCCTGCTAGACTGTCCTGTTTGAGCGTTCCGCCAGCAGAACATTAAACAAATCCGACTGTCATGCTAGACTGTCCTGCTGGAGCGTTCCGCCAGCAGAACATTAAATAAATCCGACTGTCCTGCTAGACTGTCCTGTTGGAGCGTTCTGCCAGCAGAACATTAAACAAATCCGACTGTCCTGCTAGACTGTCCTGTTGGAGCATTCCGCCAGCAGAACATTCAAAAATCCGACTGTCCTGCTAGACTGTCCTGTTAGAGCATTCCGCCAGCAGAACATTAAACAAATCTGACTGTCCTGCTAGACTGTCCTGTTGGAGCGTTCCGCCAGCAGAACATTAAAAAAATCTGACTGTCCTGCTAGACTGTCCTGTTGGAGCGTTCTGCCAGCAGAACATTAAACAAATCCGACTGTCGTGCTTGAATGTCCTGCTGGAGAGTTCTGCCAGCAGAACATTAAAAAATCCGACTGTCCTGCTAGACTGTCCTGTTAGAGCGTTCCGCCAGCAGAACATTAAACAAATCCGACTGTCCTGCTAGACTGTCCTGCTGGAGAGTTCCGTCAGCAGAACATTAAACAAATCCGACTGTCCTGCTAGACTGTCCTGCTGGAGCGTTCCGCCAGCAGAACATTAAAAAAAATCCGACTGTCCTGCTAGACTGTCCTGTTGGAGCGTTCTGCCAGCAGAACATTAAACAAATCCGACTGTCCTGCTAGACTGTCCTGTTGGAGCGTTCCGCCAGCAGAACATTAAAAAATCCGACTGTCCTGCTAGACTGTCCTGCTTGAGCGTTCCGCCAGCAGAACATTAAAGAAATCCGACTGTCCTGCTAGACTGTCCTGTTGGAGCGTCCCGCCAGCGGAACATTAAATAAATCCGACTGTCCTGCTAGACTGTCCTGTTGGAGCGTTCTGCCAGCAGAACACTAAACAAATCCGACTGTCCTGCTAGACTGTCCTGTTGGAGCGTTCCGCCAGCAGAACATTAAAGAAATCCGACTGTCCTGCTAGACTGTCCTGCTTGAGCGTTCCGCCAGCAGAACATTAAAGAAATCCGACTGTCCTGCTAGACTGTCCTGTTGGAGCGTCCCGCCAGCAGAACATTAAATAAATCCGACTGTCCTGCTAGACTGTCCTGTTGGAGCGTTCCGCCAGCAGAACATTAAACAAATCCGACTGTCCTGCTAGACTGTCCTGCTGGAGCGTTCCGCCAGCAGAACATTAAAAAAATCCGACTGTCCTGCTAGACTGTCCTGTTGGAGCGTTCCGCCAGCAGAACATTAAACAAATCCGACTGTCCTGCTAGACTGTCCTGTTGGAGCGTTCTGCCAGCAGAACATTAAGAAAATCCGACTGTCCTGCTAGACTGTCCTGTTGGAGCGTTCCGCCAGCAGAACATTAAAAAAAACTCGACTGTCCTGCTAGACTGTCCTGTTGGAGCGTTCTGCCAGCAGAACATTAAACAAATCCGACTGTCCTGCTAGACTGTCCTGTTTGAGCGTTCCGCCAGCACAACATTAAACAAATCCGACTGTCATGCTAGACTGTCCTGCTGGAGCGCTCCGCCAGCAGAACATTAAAAAATCCGACTGTCCTGCTAGACTGTCCTGTTGGAGCGTTCTGCCAGCACCACATTAAACAAATCCGACTGTCCTGCTAGACTGTCCTGTTGGAGCGTTCCGCCAGCAGAACATTAAAAAAATCCGACTGTCCTGTTAGACTGTCCTGTTAGAGCATTCCGCCAGCAGAACATTAAAACAATCCGACTGTCCTGCTAGACTGTCCTGTTGGAGCGTTCCGCCAGCAGAACATTAAAAAAATATGACTGTCCTGCTAGACTGTCCTGTTGAAGCGTTCCGCCAGCAGAACATTAAAAAAATATGACTGTCCTGCTAGACTGTCCTGTTGGAGCGTTCCGCCAGCAGAACATTAAAAAAAACTCGACTGTCCTGCTAGACTGTCCTGTTGGAGCGTTCTGCCAGCAGAACATTAAACAAATCCGACTGTCCTGCTAGACTGTCCTGTTTGAGCGTTCCGCCAGCAGAACATTAAACAAATCCGACTGTCCTGCTAGACTGTCCTGCTGGAGCGCTCCGCCAGCAGAACATTAAAAAATCCGACTGTCCTGCTAGACTGTCCTGTTGGAGCGTTCTGCCAGCAGAACATTAAAAAATCCGACTGTCCTGCTAGACTGTCCTGCTGGAGCGTTCCGCCAGCAGAACATTAAAAAAATCCGACTGTCCTGCTAGACTGTCTGTTGGAGCGTTCTGTCAGCAGAACATTACACAAATCCGACTGTCCTGCTAGACTGTCTGCTGGAGCGTTCCGCCAGCAGAACATTAAAAAAATCCGACTGTCCTGCTAGACTGTCCTGTTAGAGCGTCCCGCCAGCAGAACATTAAATAAATCCGACTGTCCTGCTAGACTGTCCTGCTAGAGCGTTCCGCCAGCAGAACATTAAAAAAACTCGACTGTCCTGCTGGACTGTCCTGTTGGAATGTTCTGCCAGCAGAACATTTAATTTATTCCGACTGTCCTGCTAGACTGTCCTGCTGGGGCGTTCTGCTAGCAGAACATTAAACAAATCCGACTGTCCTGCTGGACTGTCCTGTTCGTTCCGCCAGCAGAACATTAAAAAACTCGACTGTCCTGCTAGACTGTCCTGTTGGAGCGTTCCGCCAGCAGAACATTAAAAAAATATGACTGTCCTGCTAGACTGTCCTGTTGGAGCGTTCCGCCAGCAGAACATTAAAAAAATCGACTGTCCTGCTAGACTGTCCTGTTGGAGCGTTCTGCCAGCAGAACATTAAACAAATCCGACTGTCCTGCTAGACTGTCCTGTTTGAGCGTTCCGCCAGCAGAACATTAAACAAATCCGACTGTCCTGCTAGACTGTCCTGCTGGAGCGTTCCGCCAGCAGAACATTAAAAAATCCGACTGTCCTGCTAGACTGTCCTGTTGGAGCGTTCCGCCAGCAGAACATTAAACAAATCCGACTGTCCTGCTAGACTGTCCTGCTGGAGCGTTCCGCCAGCAGAACATTAAAAAAATCCGACTGTCCTGCTAGACTGTCCTGTTGGAGCGTTCTGTCAGCAGAACATTACACAAATCCGACTGTCCTGCTAGACTGTCTTGTTGGAGCGTTCCGCCAGCAGCTAGACTGTCCTGCTGGAGCGTTCCGCCAGCAGAACATTAAAAAAATCCGACTGTCCTGCTAGACTGTCCTGTTAGAGCGTCCCGCCAGCAGAACATTAAATAAATCCGACTGTCCTGCTAGACTGTCCTGCTAGAGCGTTCCGCCAGCAGAACATTAAAAAAACTCGACTGTCCTGCTGGACTGTCCTGTTGGAATGTTCTGCCAGCAGAACATTTAATTTATTCCGACTGTCCTGCTAGACTGTCCTGCTGGGGCGTTCTGCTAGCAGAACATTAAACAAATCCGACTGTCCTGCTAGACTGTCCTGTTGAAGCGTTCCGCCAGCAGAACATTAAAAAAAACTCGACTGTCCTGCTAGACTGTCCTGTTGGAGCGTTCCGCCAGCAGAACATTAAACAAATTCGACTGTCCTGCTAGACTGTCCTGCTGGAGCGTTCCGCCAGCAGAACATTAAGAAAATCCGACTGTCCTGCTAGACTGTCCTGTTGGAGCGTTCTGCCAGCAGAACATTAAAAAAGTCCGACTGTCCTGCTAGACTGTCCTGTTGGAGCGTTCCGCCAGCAGAACATTACAAAAAATCGACTGTCCTGCTAGACTGTCCTGCTAGAGCGTTCCGCCAGCAGAACATTAAAAAATCCGACTGTCCTGCTAGACTGTCCTGTTGGAGCGTTCC
>OX401404.1:7056619-7069619 GCA_947846245.1 Cerastoderma edule
CAGGATTGTACGTTTAAGCTGCTTAGTGTGTTTATTGAATGGAACGGTTTGTGTTATTGGTGTTTGCAAACAGTTTCGATTTTGAATCACAGAAATGGATCATATATGGCAGTCTAGATTACTATGCTTCGAATATAATGCATATTGCATATATAGACCAATAACATGTGGTAAGGGACCTTTTGATTGCATGTTTTTTTAAGTGCCTCACATAGTTCACCATTTTTTTAAAAAAAAAAGCAGTTGCCTTACATACCAATATTTCAGTATTATTGATAGGTTATGTTAACATGATATTTGGTAGTATGTGTGGAATAAACTTACAAAATTGGGGTTAGCTATACATCTTTTAATTCCACATAAATAAAACATACTACTTGCCCATTGTTGAAGTTTCATTAAATTCTATTTTGTGAACCTTAATTGAGATATATCCAAAATCCAGCTTGTTTTGACTTGAAATACTAAAGTTTTTCTCTTACTCTGAAACTGTAATCAAATGCATTTTTCTTCAGGACTACATGATATTTCTGAAATTCAAAATATACTTGTCATTTATAAGCAATCAATTTATATTTAGACATTTTATATCCATTGTTGTATATTCTGTCGTTTCCGAAAAAATGCGGGAAGCATGTAAAATGCTTGTAAAATAATTTGATCATACAGCTTTTGAAAAAAGAAATATTGGGAAACAAATAAGGTAAACTTCAACATACCCCCTTTAATTAGCTAACATGATTGTAAATCAACAAATGACAAAAAGGAGCTAAACAATTCACACAAATGCATACACATCTAAAATACCAGTTTTAAAAGCAATCATAATGAGTAACCAATCTTTGCTGCCATATGTTATATATCCTGTGGAACATTCTTGAATAAGACAAATTTTGTTATACGCTTTTGATTACCCTTTTAATGAAGAAATGAGTGTAATGTATCTTTTCATTACAACCATTACCTAAACCTAGCTCAAAAGTGGGCTTTGAAGAAATTCTTTTTAAAAAGATAAAAAAAATCTCCTGATGCTGAATTAAATTTTTTTTCACTTAGAAATGTTTGTCACAAAAATGTCTTCCTGTATAAAAAAAAGTATCTTCATTGTCGTCACATATTTACGTACACAATTAGGTAGTAGGGAGCTTGCTTTTCGATGTTAAGTTATATGTGAAGAGCTCTTTGACACCCACAGCCTCCATTGCCTGGTGGTTAGATTACATAACCTTAAATCACATGGCCCCTGTTCGCGTGAATTCAAATTCCAGTGACAACATTTCAATTTTCATGAAAAACAGTTTCCCAACTTGCTTACGAAATACCAATGGTTCTACCCGGCTCGATGTCAATTATGTAGTGACATATGCAATTTTTATTTCAGTAAAAAGGCCTCCGGCCCACAATACATATACATATTACAAAATACAAATCAAAATCAGATATGCCCTACACTATCATCAATATATTATTTGCTGTTAGTCGAGTATTTATAATGGGTCTAGATTTACACGGTGGACTAAAATTTGTAAGTGGGCCGAAGAGAGCTCTGTCGGTTGAAGTATACAATTTAAAGTATACAATCTAAACATCACATTGTAGAATTATCCATATCAATTTCGTTGGCCATTACTCAATTTTTGTTGAATCCAGCTAGTACCTTCGTTTCGGTTAGATTTTGCGACACCTTTGAAATACTCTGAGTCTTCTTATCCAGCGCAAAACAAAATGTGTTTTTTAATGTTTGTTTAAGAGATATGACATAGACTAGATGCTATCGTGATACAGTTTATTTTATTTCAAAATCACATCTCTTTGAACTTCAGGGCCCGTGGGAAAAAGGTCCGTGAGCTGAAAAGATTAGTTGAACTGAGACGTAGGTGGAAAAAAGAAGATGAAAAAGAAGAAAGTAATCAGCAGGAAACCCCTGGAAACATTGAAAGCAGTGATTCTAATTCTATGCCAACAACGAATATGTTTGATGCAGCTGACTATGGAAGGGGTAATACTATTAAAGTTGAAACTCGTCCTCTCGAAGACGTGTCATCGACAAAAGAAAAAATGGCCAAAAAAAAAGCAACAGCAAAATTGGACAACACAAAGTCCCACCTCCTACAATCCAGAACTGATGTTGATGGTAGCAGAGTTATTAATGAGTTTAACTCCCAAACAAACGTTAAACAAGAACTAACCTCGTTAAAAGAAGACACTTACAAGCAAATTGCACCTAAGAACTTGGGCAACCGAGATAAGTATCCATCGCCATCGAGAGTCACTGGCGATGAAGACAATGAAGGTGTAAGTGATATTTTTGAAAAAGCTGAAACACATCCTTGTCAAAGACCAACACCATTTAAAGAAGAAAACGTTGATAAGGATTTCACTGAAAACTGTGAAAGCAATGATGACTTGCCATCGCATTCAAAGATTGCCGTTGCTTTAGATTTCACTGAAATAAATGCCACGGATAAATTAGGCAGACTTTTTGATAAAAAAACACCATCGTTTTTAAAGAAAGACAGCCGTAAGCAAGACAATCGTGGAAACATGAACAATAATGATGCTCAACATTCGTTACCAATATTTAGCAATGATCACGGAACTGTCAAAATGGAAGAAGGCATTATCAGAGAATCGAGCTCAAAGAAAGTAAACACAACGGTGATATCTGACAGCCCTTGTGCGAAGCTCTCACCATCAAACATTGTCCAGCAACAAAATGCTTTTGAAGATGCAAATGATATTAATAAGAAATCAACCTTAGTAGAAAAGAATGGCAATCAACAGGAGACCCCTGAAAACATTAGCAGTATTACTGAAGAACCGTCACAACCTGAACTAATTGAAAACCCTGAACAGGATACTGATGAGCCTCCATTTGAACAAAATGAATTCTCCTTTGAAATAGAAAAAGAGCTATGGAAAACCATTGCCCCGGAAACGAAGATCTATGCTAATGGGAGGATTGTAAGGAAGATGAAGAAAGATTGGACAAGTGTTTTTTCTGAAAAATGCAGTGCTGTTTATCCAGGATGCGTACTTGCATTCAAGTCGCACACTGTAAAATGCGAAAACAGCAGAATATCATCTACTAATGCTATCAGGGCGACCGCACACTGCAAAGGACAATTATGCACTGGAAAGTTCGCCTTTAGGATGACATCTGTTTTTGTCAACGAAACAGCATTGGTGCTATGCAATGTGGTAGGTGGAATTAATCATTCTTCAGATGAAATCAATAGAAGGAATGTAACTGGAGCAAGACGGACACAGCTTATGGCCAACATGAAAAACGCCACTGAACAGTTCTATGAAAATTTGGTTACGACAGATAAGAGACAGATGGCATTGGGAAATTTTACGGGTGTACCTACACCGGGTACACTCAGAAAGATCATTTCTGAAGAGATAAAAAAGGAAAGCCTCCATTCTGAAACCATAAGGGGATTACAATTACTGAAGGAATCGTACGACATATCAGGTGAACCTTACATTAGAGAAATTTCGGTTGACCCGTTCACAATCATAATGATTGCAGAAGAACAAATTTCTTTCATGAAGAACCGACCAATAAGCCTATACATTGACGCAACTGGAAGTGTAATATCTAAGGTATGTGGTCAAAAACGTCCATTTCTGTATTCAGTTGTTGCCAAACCAGAGCAGTCTCTTCCCGAAATATCCCTAGCAAATATGATTACAACCCAGCACAATATTCCAAAGTTGCAATACTTCTTGGGGGTCATGAGGAGAGAAGTCAGCATAAAAGGTGGTAATCTAGATGTTACAAAGGTAGAAACTGACTTCAGCTTTGCAATGATTCAGGCATGTCTAAAGACATTTAACACCTGTAACCTGAAGCAGTACTTAAACATGTGTATGGACATACTCAAAAACAGAAGAAATTTGCAGGAAATAACTGTGCACCATCTTTGTTCATCACATATGACACAGGACTTCATTAGAACCCTGAAGAAAGAATGCCCCAAAATCAATAAGTCAACTCGAGAATTGGCTACGAAAGTCTTTGCCCTGTTACAAAATACAACTTCTTTGTGGGAGGCTAAGAAGGTATATACACATATGTGTCACATTTTCCTCAGTCAATTCCACAGTGAGGAGGTGTCAAAGGCCATTGAATCAACTGAAGCATCACAAAAAGGAAGTCCTTTGGAGAGCGAAGAATATGATTTAGATGAAGATCCAGACATCAACAGTACATTTATTGGGGACCAGGACTTAGAAGGAAAAACTATCAAACAGAGCTCTCCGTTCACAGACGTTTTCCTGGCAGTAAAGAAAGAGGTTGAAAAGGAAATATCCAAAAAGAACTCCAATGTTACCTACAATTCCTTTTACAATCAAGACATATCTGCTTGTTATGACAGGTTTATGCCAACGTTCCCTCTATGGTCAGGATTGATGCTGTCTTACAATAGATGCACAGAAGTTCAGGAAACTCGCGACAGCAATTCCCCAGCCGAGGTTTGGTTTAAGGTACTTAAACATAACATTGGTCTTAACCGCCCTTGTCGTCCTGAGCGCTTCGTCATAGCCCTCCGTAAACTTGTTCTAGGACGCCTTACGGAACTAAAATTCCCACAGGCACGGCGAACACAAAAGAAAAGGAAGAAAACATTTGACCAAAATATGGACGTCAAAGAGGAAAAGTGGGGAAAGGGAAAATCAAATAAAGGACAGCCAAAATACCACCCTCCAAAGAGAGCCAAAACAGAGAATACTCCACAAAAGCAAAGGCCTAAAGGTATCCCTCTGGAATTGCCTGCTGTTATGTCTTGGGGAGGAAAGACGCACAATGTTGTCTTAAACAACACCTGTACAATAGACAATGGACTGACAATTCTTCATTTAGCCTTCAAACAAAACAAACAGTTTCAGCTGGCTGTAAATGAAAATGGAAGTCAATTATGCAAAACACTCCTTTCTATTTTCCGGTTGATGGACGAAAAAAACTTTGATGAGGCAAAACTGATATGGGTAAATTACACCAACCAAGCTTCAATCCAGCCAAAGGTGAAAATGCTGCAAGCTAATTTATTTGGCGATGAAAGTGACTTTTTCATATGCGCTTTGGACCAGTATTGGACCTCTCAGCAACGTTCCCGCTGCACGTCTACGATGTGTGACAACCCATACAAAGAAAGCAGAATAGAACACGGAATTCATATAGGGTTAGTTTTCTTAAAATGAGCTATGGATGTTTTATTTATTCTTTGTATGTGTTAGATTTGTAAGTTTGGTTACTCAAACCCAAGCTGTATGCCAGTGTGTTACATGTAGGATAGTTTCTGCTTGTAACTCTTGAATATACATACATTGACCAAACTTTTAGATGAAACACGCTTGCAAGAATGTTTTGATCCTTGATTGATGCGCTCTTAATGGTATCATGGTTGCACTTCAAACCGTTATACCATAATATCTGACTTTAACACGGATTACGCAAATGCCCTTGGTAAACACTGTAACAAAAGACATAATAATGTGAAACAAGTGTTTTGTTCTTCTGCCACAATGTTTTCTTCCCATTATCACAAAGATACACTTGATATTTGTCGTCTCTTCTTGCTATCAATTTTGACCAGTTACAATAACATATTTGTATGAATGGTTGGGTTGACAGACCAATTTTCGTGAGAGATGTTTCAACTTAACTTCACAGGAATATCTGATTGTGATGCTCTCCAAAAGTTGTTCAAATAAATTGATTCCATGCAGAACTATGGCTGTCATGGTATTTAAAAGGGGATGTTTGTAGTCCTAAATCTTCTTGTCAGATACTACTAATCAAATTTTATAATAATACCACAGGTTTGTTATTCTGGGGCCCCTCTTTTGAAGATTGTTCAAAGATTGAGGATTTTTAACAAAACACGGTCGCCAGTCTTTGAACTTAAACGTGTGTACGTTTTCACCCTTTACTTGTATGGTATAATTCATCCATAAATAGATATCTTCTCCCAAACACCTGAGGGACATCAATTCTTTTTCATGTCGAGCATTCCTAGGCAGGAGAGAAACTAGTGCAAAACAAATTGTCATGTGAACAAGATGGCCAAAATGCCCATAGTTGGTAAAAACCTTAAGACAATAATCTCCTCAGAAACAGCTCTTCTAAATTTAAAATAACTTCACCAATATATACGTTGTGCCCATTATTTAGGATTGTTCGTCTAGTAATTATATCTCAAACATTGTATAATATATTCAAAATATGTTTATGACTTTTTTATTTCTAGTTTATCAAGGCCAGTCAAGACAGTTCAAGCAATGATTGATATTTGGATGGAAACAACAAGTTTATGTGCAGCTGCTACCCCATCTGTATTAGATGAAACCGAAGAAAGGTAATTATGTTTTGCTTTTAGAAATACATTGTATGAAATTGATTATCTTTTTTCTTTCATCTATGCAAAATTCCTTTACAATGTATTGTTTTTCTTTATGTATTTCTTATAACATTAGTACATTGATACGAGTTTTATGACAGAATGACAAAAATGAAATCCACCCTTGCTTAACTTGCCACCTTAAAAGTGACAATAATGAAATCCATCCTTGCTTAACTTGCCACCTTAAAACCCGTTTATAGTGTTTTAGTTTTGTTTGAAACTGATTTAGAAAACTCTTTGGTATCTAGACGTCATATGGAAGCTTAGTTTTTATGTGGAGGCGATTCAATAGACAAAGAAAAAATGAATTAAGTTTCCTTAATAACAAGTTGAAACTAAATAGTTCCCAAATGTACTGTATTATTTTTGTAAAACAATGCCAAAATATTAAAGGACAAACCTCCAGGTATGCATGTACATAATTAAGATTGTTTTCTTAAACATATATTTACATGTTCTATCTAAACCACATTTGTGCAAAAAAAGACTAACTTTATATGTTTTACTTCCATTCTTTTTAAATACAACTAGAAAAGCACATGTATACTTATTCGAAATAAGGACATAGAAGGACATAAAAAAACTGTTTCAGGAAGAGTTTTAGGGTATTCATGCTTCATGGAATTGCCCACGTAATGCCTCATGCTTTCTTTTCATCTTAGACAAGACTGCGTATGCCCTGGAGAAGTGCGTAGTGTTCGAACGATATTACAGAGCTCTCCGATTGCGGCAGTTCGTGTTTATGAACATTGTATGTACCAACGACTTACATTGCCCGACATACTATCATCAAAGAGTATAGTGTTAAACGGTTGCATGTACAACTTAGCCGGTATTACGATGTTCAGACATTCTCATTATGCAGCAATAGTGCACTACGGAGGGGACTTCTTCTGGTTTGATGGCCTTATGGGCAGTCTACGTCCTTTGCCACAAAGCATTCAAGAATGGTTTCCATCGCACATTTTATATATCGCAACATGATCGTCTGTTTTTAACTTCTTATAGGAAGTTAAATGTTCCTTTTTATGACCCTCGTTTGACTTCGTCGGCTGACAAGGTAAATCTTTGGCACTCGTCGGCTGACGAGGTAAATCTTTGGCATTCGTCGGCTGACAAGGTAAATCTTTGGCACTGGTCGGCTGATAAGGTAAATTTTTGGCACTCGTCCGCTGACAAGGTAAATATTTGGCACTCATCGGCTTACAAGGTAAATCTTTGGCACTCGTCGGCTGACAAGGTAAATCTTTGGCACTCGTCGGCTTACAAGGTAAATATTTGGCACTCGTCGGCTGACAAGGTAAATCTTTGGCACTCGTCGGCTTACAAGGTAAATATTTGGCACTCGTCGGCTTACAAGGTAAATATTTGGCACTCATCGGCTTACAAGATAAATCTTTGGCACTCGTCGGCTGACAAGGTAAATATTTGGCACTCGTCGGCTGACAAGATAAATATTGGCAATTGAATGTTCCATGATACTTTTCGAATTTGATCAATCGTCATAATTCAGCGCGAGGGATGTCATAATTGAGATTGGCATATCATGTGTATTTATGGTATAGAAGCAAAATAAAATCGCTGATTTGAAAACTCATACATTTCACCAACATCTATAACATGTCTGAATTATTTTTTTTATGATATTTCATTGAAATCCATATTTTGTTAAAGGAATGTATACTTTATCTGTGTAATATCTTTGAAATCCTGATAAAAACAGTACGTATATCTTCCTTGTTTGAACGTTTTACGGGTTTTTGTCTGCAATCGGTAAGGCGTAAGACTTTATTTTTGGTAAAAGTTCCTGCTAGTGTATTTTATATTGCCCAACTTAAATATACAACACTAGTTATATTAGTTACATTGTTTGAAATAACATACTCTGAAATATTTTCCTTATATTTTGTTTTCTAAAGGAGATGCATATTAAAGTACTTTAAAGACAAAATAACACTATTAGCATTGCCATTTGATTGCATGACACTACTTTCATTCGAAGTTTACTCAATCTTTCTTGTTACTTGGAGTGGTCAGAATTTGTCTGCATTCCGGCTGGTAAGGGATTGAGTCAACATTCGATTCCAAGTAAAAATGATAGTCGAATAAGTTTGCTAACAACATGGGCCAGTTTTTTTTCAATTAAATAGGAACAGAGTCTACTAAAGCATTTCCAAACAGTAGGACCAACTAGATAAAAAAAAACCCAGCATGGACACTATACTAAGATCTCGGGCATACGTTAACATTCAGGTAGTATTTCTATAATGATATTTGTATGAGCATAATTTCAGTGTTTAATATCATATTGCGTCTGAAGGATAGCAAAGTATTTCTAACAGTGAGGACATGAATGTATTTAATATCAAAATAAAGTACTATAGGAATGACAAAAAGTCGTCTGTTTTCCGGCTTACAGGTACAATTTCACAATGTTGATATATTTCATCGACCTGCGTGCTGGAACGTTCCGCCAGCAGAACATTAAAAAAATCCGACTGTCCTGCTAGACTGTCCTGCTAGAGCGTTCTGCCAGCAGAACATTAAAAAAATCCGACTGTCCTGCTAGACTGTCCTGTTGGAGCGTTACGCCAGCAGAACATTAAACAAATCCGACTTTCCTGCTATACTGTCCTGTTGGAGCGTTCCGCCAGCAGAACATTAAAAAAATCCAACTGTCCTGCTAGACTGTCCTGTTAGAGCGTTCCGCCAGCAGCACATTAAAGAAGTCCGACTGTCGTGCTTGAATGTCCTGCTGGAGCGTTCTGCCAGCAGAACATTAAAAAAATCCGACTGTCCTGCTAGAATGACCTGCTAGATTGTCCTGTAAGAGCATTCCGCCAGCAGAACATTAAAGAAATCCGACTGTCCTGCTAGACTGTCCTGTTGGAGCGTTCCGCCAGCAGAACATTAAACAAATCCGACTGTCCTGCTAGACTGTCCTGCTGGAGCGTTCCGCCAGCAGAACATTAAAAAAATCCGACTGTCCTGCTAGACTGTCCTGTTGGAGCGTTCCGCCAGCAGAACATTAAATAAATCCGACTGTCCTGCTAGACTGTCCTGTTGGAGCGTTCCGCCAGCAGAACATTAAAAAAATCCGACTGTCCTGCTAGACTGTCCTGCTTGAGCGTTTCGCCAGCAGAACATTAAAAAAATCCGACTGTCCTGCTAGACTGTCCTGTTGGAGCGTCCCGCCAGCAGAACATTAAAAAAATCCGACTGTCCTGCTAGACTGTCCTGTATGAGCGTTCTGCCAGCAGACCATTAAACAAATCCGACTGTCCTGCTAGATTGTCCTGCTGGAGCGTTCCGCCAGCAGAACATTAAAAAAATCCGACTGTCCTGCTAGACTGTCCTGTTAGAGCGTCCCGCCAGCAGAACATTAAATAAATCCGACTGTCCTGCTAGACTGTCCTGCTAGAGCGTTCCGCCAGCAGAACATTAAAAAAACTCGACTGTCCTGCTGGACTGTCCTGTTGGAATGTTCTGCCAGCAGAACATTTAATTTATTCCGACTGTCCTGCTAGACTGTCCTGCTGGAGCGTTCTGCTAGCAGAACATTAAACAAATCCGACTGTCCTGCTAGACTGTCCTGTTGGAGCGTTCCGCCAGCAGAACATTAAACAAATCCGACTGTCCTGCTAGACTGTCCTGCTGAGCGTTCCGCCAGCAGAACATTAAAAAAATCCGACTGTCCTGCTAGACTGTCCTGTTAGAGCGTCCCGCCAGCAGAACATTAAATAAATCCGACTGTCCTGCTAGACTGTCCTGCTAGAGCGTTCCGCCAGCAGAACATTAAAAAAACTCGACTGTCCTGCTGGACTGTCCTGTTGGAATGTTCTGCCAGCAGAACATTTAATTTATTCCGACTGTCCTGCTAGACTGTCCTGCTGGAGCGTTCCGCCAGCAGAACATTAAAAAATCCGACTGTCCTGCTAGACTGTCCTGTTGGAGCGTTCTGCCAGCAGAACATTAAAAAAATCCGACTGTCCTGCTAGACTGTCCTGTTGGAGCGTTCCGCTAGCAGAACATTAAAAAAATCCGACTGTCCTGCTAGACTGTCCTGCTGGAGCGTTCCGCCAGCAGAACATTAAAAAAATCCGACTGTCCTGCTAGACTGTCCTGTTGGAGCGTTCCGCCAGCAGAACATTAAAAAAAATCTGACTGTCCTGCTAGACTGTCCTGTTGGAGCGTTCCGCTAGCAGAACATTAAACAAATCCGACTGTCCTGCTAGACTGTCCTGTTGGAGCGTTCTGCCAGCAGAACATTAACAAATCCGACTGTCCTGCTAGACTGTCCTGTGGAGCGTTCCGCCAGCAGAACATTAAACAAATCCGACTGTCCTGCTAGACTGTCCTGCTGGAGCGTTCCGCCAGCAGAACATTAAAAACATCCGACTGTCCTGCTAGACTGTCCTGTTAGAGCGTTCCGCCAGCAGAACATTTAAGAAATCCGACTGTCCTGCTAGACTGTCCTGCTGGAGCGTTCCGCCAGCAGAACATTAAACAAACTCGAATGTCCTGCTAGACTGTCCTGTTGGAATGTTCTGCCAGCAGAACATTTAATTCAATCCGACTGTCCTGCTAGACTGTCCTGCTGGATCGTTCCGCCAGCAGAACATTAAAGAAACTCGACTGTCCTGCTAGACTGTCCTGTTGTAGCGTTCTGCCAGCAGAACATTAAAGAAACTCGACTGTCCTGCTAGACTGTCCTGTTGTAGCGTTCTGCCAGCAGAACAATAAAAAAAATCCGACTGTCCTGCTAGACTGTCCTGTTGGAGCGTTCCGCCAGCAGAACATTAAACAAATTCGACTGTCCTGCTAGACTGTCCTGTTGTAGCGTTCTGCCAGCAGAACATTAAAGAAACTCGACTGTCCTGCTAGACTGTCCTGTTGTAGCGTTCTGCCAGCAGAACATTAAAAGAATCTGACTGTCCTGCTAGACTGTCCTGTTGGAGATTTCCGCCAGCAGAACATTTAAAAAACTCGACTGTCCTGCTAGACTGTCCTGCTGGAGCGTTCCGCCAGCAGAACATTTAAAAAACTGTCCTGACCAGCAGAACATTAAAAAATCCGACTGTCCTGCTAGACTGTCCTGTTGGAGCGTTCCGCCAGCAGAACATTAAACAAATCCGACTGTCCTGCTAGACTGTCCTGTTAGAGCGTTCCGCCAGCAGAACATTAAAAAATCCGACTGTCCTGCTAGACTGTCCTGTTGGAGCGTTCCGCCAGCAGAACATTCAAAAAAATCTGACTGTCCTGTTAGACTGTCCTGTTGGAGCGTTCCGCCAGCAGAACATTAAACAAATCCGACTGTCCTGCTTGACTGTCCTGTTGGAGCGTTCTGCCAGCAGAACATTAAGAAAATCCGACTGTCCTGCTTGACTGTCCTGTTGGAGCGTTCCGCCAGCAGAACATCAAACAAATCCGACTGTCCTGCTAGACTGTCCTGTTGGAGCGTCCCGCCAGCAGAACATTAAATAAATCCGACGGTCCTGCTAGACTGTCCTGTTGGAGTGTTCCGCCAGCAGAACATTAAAAAAATCCAACTGTCCTGCTAGACTGTCCTGCTGGAGCGTTCCGCCAGCAGAACATTAAAAAAATCCGACTGTCCTGCTAGACTGTCCTGTATGAGCGTTCTGCCAGCAGAACATTACATAAATCCGACTGTCCTGCTAGACTGTCCTGTTGGAGCGTTCCGCCAGCAGAACATTAAAAAAATCCGGCTGTCCTGCTAGACTGTCCTGTTGGAGCGTTCCGCCAGCAGAACATTAAAAAAATCCGACTGTCCTGCTAGACTGTCCTGTTAGAGCGTCCCGCCAGCAAAACATTAAATAAACCCGACTGTCCTGCTAGACTGTCCTGCTAGAGCGTTCCGCCAGCAGAACATTAAAAAAACTCGACTGTCCTGCTGGACTGTCCTGTTGGAATGTTCTGCCAGCAGAACATTTAATTTATTCCGACTGTCCTGCTAGACTGTCCTGATGGAGCGTTCCGCTAGCAGAACATTAAAAAAATCCGACTGTCCTGCTAGACTGTCCTGCTGGAGCGTTCCGCCAGCAGAACATTAAAAAAATCCAACTGTCCTGCTAGACTGTCCTGTTGGGGCGTTCCGCCAGCAGAACATTCAAAAAAATCTGACTGTCCTGCTAGACTGTCCTGTTGGAGCGTTCCGCTAGCAGAACATTAAACAAATCCGACTGTCCTGCTAGACTGTCCTGTTGGAGCGTTCTGCCAGCAGAACATTAAGAAAATCCGACTGTCCTGCTTGACTGTCCTGTTGGAGCGTTCCACCAGCAGAACATTAAACAAATCCGACTATCCTGCTAGACTGTCCTGCTGGAGCGTTCCGCCAGCAGAACATTAAAAAAATCCGACTGTCCTGCTAGACTGTCCTGTTAGAGAGTTCCGCCAGCAGAACATTTAAGAATTCCGACTGTCCTGCTAGACTGTCCTGCTGGTGCGTTCCGCCAGCAGAACATTAAACAAACTCGAATGTCCTGCTAGACTGTCCTGTTGGAATGTTCTGCCAGCAGAACATTTGATTTAATCCGACTGTCCTGCTAGACTGTCCTGCTGGATCGTTCCGC
>OX401404.1:7070119-7117619 GCA_947846245.1 Cerastoderma edule
GATCTGTAATAAACAGCAATGCTGAAGACTCACCAAATAACATTAAACAAAGTAAACACAACTTACAGAATGTATTGGTAGATATGGCTGAGGATAACCTATTACTAAATTATAACAACATTGTACCACTTTGTTGCAGACGACAGTGGAAAACACTGTTGGAAGAGGAGAAATTGCTTATAACGAACAATTTCACATTTCACCACAATGTTTTCTACTATATCAGTAGACAGTAGATAATTTTGCGCTTGGTAATGAGTCAACAAGTTCTATGTTCACATACCATCGGTCATCCGTAGATGCACTGGGTTGCAAATGTTCATGAAGCGTTGAAATCTCTGCACAGACAGGATTATCTGAATTAAAAAAAGATGCTTAGAATAATCCATGTATTGGTAGATATTACTTTTGATTACGAAAATATATTGAAATGATATATTAACAAATTACAAAACAATAACAATATTTTACTATTTTGTTACAGACGACTCTGGAAAACACTGTTGAAAAATGAGTTATTGCTCATAACGAGTAATCTCACCTTTTCCCACAATGTTTTCTAATTTATAAGTAGAGGGTAGAAAAAGTTGCATTGGGTACTTGGTTAAACAGCATCAACGTCATACGAATTCATATCAAATCTATGTTCACATACAATCGGTCATCCGTAGATGCACTGGGTGCAATTGTTCATGAAGCGTTGAAATCTCTGCAAAGAAAGGGTGCTCTGAAACAAAAAAGATATCTGGTAGTTCATACTGCTAAAGATGGCGAAAATATATTTAAAATGTCCGAAGTGTTGAAATCTCTGCACAGGAAGGGTTCCTCTGAAATATATTCAAAATGGCTGTAGTTAAATCATGATCGTGTGGCTGCTGAAAGGAGAAAATGAATTGATAAGAGTAAAACATCTATGAACAGATACCATAAACTCTAAGCTTACCAACAAATAGTACTCTTATCACAATTTTAAAAGGGGCGGTGTACTATTTTATGGTAAGCGTTTTAAAAAGGACAATCTATATCTATAAGGGTGTGAAGTTAAATCGTGGTCAGGTGGCTGCTCAAAGGAGAAAGTAAATTGATTTGAGTTAAAAATATATGAGCATATACCTTAAACTCTAAGCTTACCAACAAATAGTACTCTTATCACAAATTTAAAAGGGGCGGTGTACTATTCTGTTGTAAGCGTTTTAAAAGGGACTACCTATATTTCAGACAAATCTTATCACAAATTTAAAAGGGGCGAAGAGTGTGTGTACTTTTAAAAAGGACAATGCCTGTAATGTTATTTTAAGTTTTGTTCATTTTTAAAAGGGGTAGTATATATAGGGAGGGTGCGATTTAAAAAAAAGATGCAGTGTGTTTAGAAGGGCCGTTTGGTAAATTAAAAAATGACTGTGTAATATTAGACAGGACTCAACATACAAAAGTTATAAAACAAGACAGTGTTAAATGTACAAAGAATACAAATGACGAGTAGAAAAGAAAGGGGAAGATAAAATACAATGTAAACAACTATACAATCACGCTACAAATTATATACAATACAATATATTACAATATATACAATAAACCTATACATAACGTTGCAAATCGACAATGAAAAAAAGAAAATACTTAACTTATCTACGGTGGGCTCCAAATCACGGCACATGTAGGCCTATCGCTGCTGAAATATAAAGATAAAGAAATGCGAACGTCATATACTGGTTTGATTTGCTGGTAAATAAGCTTACTAAACTATATGGAAAGAAATATGAATATAGAAATATGGAAAGAATCGAAACATATCTTGGGTCGGTCGTCATTGTATGCAAATTGATGCCACCATTCATGTAGCTCCGATCTACTTCGACCAAACGAGCGATTCATAATAAACAGCAATGCTGAAGACTCGAACCAAATAATGTTAAACAAAAGCATACACAACTTTCAGAATGTATTGCAGATACGGCTGAGGATAACCCATTACTAAACAATAACAACAGTGTACCACTTTGTTGCAGACGACAGTGGAAAACACTGCTGGAAGAGAGAAATTATTGCTTATAACGAACAATTTCACATTTCACTACAATGTTTTCTACTATATCAGCAGATGCAGTAGATAATTTGGCGCTTGGTAATGAGTCAACAAGTTCTATGTTCACATACCATCGGGTCATCCGTAGATGCACTGGGCTGCAAATGACGTTCATGAAGTTGAAATCTCTGCACAGACAGGATTATCTGAATTAAAAGAGATGCTTAGAATAATCCATGTATTGGTAGATATTACTTTTAATTACAAAAATATATTGAAATGATATATTAACAAATTACAAAACAATAACAATATTTTACTATTTTGTTACAGACGACTCTGGAAAACACTGTTGAAAATGAGTTATTGCTCATAACGAGTAATCTCACCTTTTCCCACAATGTTTTCTAATTTATAAGTAGAGGGTAGAAAAAGTGGCATTGGGTACATGGTTAAACCGCATCAACGTCATACGAATTCATATCAAATCTATGTTCACATACCATCGGTCATCCGTAGATGCACTGGGTGCAATTGTTCATGAAGCGTTGAAATCTCTGCAAAGATAGGTGCTCTGAAACAAAAAAAGATATCTGGTAGTTCATACTCGCTAAAGATGGCGAAAAATATATTTAAAATGTCCGAAGTGCTGAAATCTCTGGCACAGGAAGGGTTTCCTCTGGAAATATATTCAAAAATGGCTGTGAAGTTAACCATGATCGTGTGGCTGCTAAAAGGAGAAAAATGAATTGATAAGAGTAAAACATCTATGAACAGATAATTAACTTGCTTACCAACAAAATATACTCTTATCACAATTTTAAAAGGGCGGTGTACTATTTTATGGTAAGCGTTTTAAAAGGACAATCTATATCTATAAGTGTGTGAAGTTAAATCGTGGTCAGGTGGCTGCTCAAAGGAGAAAGTAAATTGATTTGAGTTAAAAATATATGAGCATATACCTTAAACTCTAAGCTTACCAACAAATAGTACTCTTATCACAAGGGACGTTGAGTGTGTGTGTACTTTTAAAAATGACAATGCCTGTAATGTTATTTTAAGTTTTGTTCATTTTTAAAAGGGGTAGTATATATAGGGAGGGTGCGATTTAAAAAAATGCAGTGTGTTTAGAAGGGCCGTTTGGTAAATTAAAAAATGACTGTGTAATATTAGACAGGGCTCAACATACAAAAGTTATAAAACAAGACAGTGTTAAATGTACAAAGAATACAAATGACGAGTAGAAAAGAAAGGGGAAGATAAAATACAATGTAAACAACTATACAATCACGCTACAAATTATATACAATACAATATATTACAATATATACAATAAACCTATTCATAACATTGCAAATCGACAATGAAAAAAAATACTTAACTTATCTACGGTTGGCTCCAAATCACGGCACATGTAGGCCTATCGCTGCAGAAATATAAAGATAAAGAAATGCGAACGTCATATACTTCGTTTGATTTGTTGGTAAATAAGCTAGTAAACTATATCGAAAGAAATATGAATATAGAAATATGGAAAGAATCGAAACATATCCTGGGTCGGTCGTCATTGTATGCAATTGGATGCCACCATTCATGTAGCTCCGATCTACTTCGACCAAACGAGCGATCTGTAATAAACAGCAATGCTGAAGACTCGAACCAAATAGTGTTAAACAAAGTATACACAACTTTCAGAATGTATTGGTAGATACGGCTGAGGATAACCCATTACTAAACAATAACAACAGTGTACCACTTTGTTGCAGACGACAGTGGAAAACACTGTTGGAAGAGGAGAAATTGCTTATAACGAACAATTTCACATTTCACCACAATGTTTTCTACTATATCAGTAGACAGTAGATAATTTGGCGCTTGGTAATGAGTCAACAAGTTCTATGTTCACATACCATCGGTCATCCGTAGATGCACTGGGTTGCAAATGTTCATGAAGCGTTGAAATCTCTGCACAGACAGGATTATCTGAAACAAAAAGAGATGCTTAGAATAATCCATGTATTGGTAGATATTACTTTTGATTACGAAAATATATTGAAATGATATATTAACAAATTACAAAACAATAACAATATTTTACTATTTTGTTACAGACGATTCTGGAAAACACTGTTGAAAAATGAGTTATTGCTCATAACGAGTAATCTCACATTTTCCCACAATGTTTTCTAATTTATAAGTAGAGGGTAGAAAAAGTGGCATTGGGTACTTGGTTAAACAGCATCAACGTCATACGAATTCATATCAAATCTATGTTCACATACCATCGGTCATCCGTAGATGCACTGGGTGCAATTGTTCATGAAGCGTTGACATCTCTGCAAAGATAGGGTGCTCTGAAACAAAAAAGATATCTGGTAGATCATACTGCTAAAGATGGCGAAAATATATTTAAAATGGCCGAAGTGTTGAAACCTCTGCACAGGAAGGGTTCCTCTGAAATATATTCAAAATGGCTGTAGTTAAATCATGATCGTGTGGCTGCTGAAAGGAGAAAATGAATTGATAAGAGTAAAACATCTATGAACAGATACCATAAACTCTAAGCTTACCAACAAATAGTACTCTTATCACAATTTTAAAAGGGGCGGTGTACTATTCTGTTGTAAGCGTTTTTAAAGGGACTACCTATATTTCAGACAAATCTTATCACAAATTTAAAAGGGACGGAGTGTGTGTGTACTTTTAAAAATGACAATGTTTGTAATGTTATTTTAAGTTTTGTTCATTTTTAAAAGGGGTAGTATATATAGGGAGGGTGCGATTTAAAAAAAATATGCAGTGTGTTTAGAAGGGCCGTTTGGTAAATTAAAAAATGACTTTGTGTAATATTAGACAGGACACAACATACAAAAGTTATAAAACAAGACAGTGTTAAATGTACAAAGAATACAAATGACGAGTAGAAAAGAAAGGGGAAGATAAAATACAATGTAAACAACTATACAATCACGCTACAAACTATATACAATACAATATATTACAATATATACAATAAACCTATTCATAACATTGAAAATCGACAATGAAAAAAAAATACTTAACTTATCTACGGTGGGCTCCAAATCACGGCACATGTAGGCCTATCGCTGCTGAAATATAAAGATAAAGAAATGCGAACGTCATATACTTCGTTTGATTTGCTGGTAAATAAGCTACTAAACTATATGGAAAGAAATATGAATATAGAAATATGGAAAGAATCATACGAGCGATCTGTAATAAACAGCAATGTTGAAGAATCGAACCAAATAACGTTAAACAAAGTATACACAACTTACAGAATGTATGGTAAATACGGCTGAGGATTACGAAAGTATCTTGAAATAATATATTAACCCATTACAAAAACAATAACAAATTTACGGCTTTGTTGCAGACGACGCTGGAAAAAAACACTGTAGGAAAAGGAGAAATTGCTCACAACGAGCAATTTCAATTTTCCCCACAATGTTTTCTACTACATCAGTAGACAGTAGAAAATTGGCGTTTGGTAAAAGTATATACAACTTACAGAATGACATTGGGGGAAATTAAAACCAGACAGAATAACGAATTACCTTTTCGTTGTAGAAATCCAAAATTAAGAGACGTATTTTCAAACATACGTCCTTCCCTGGCTGTGGCTAAAGTCGTTTGGCGTATATCTCCAAAACACCCGGCTTTTATAAGGTGAAATTACATAATATATAATTACTGCACACAAAAGTCTCAATTTTGGCCAACAGAAATATCGTGAAATATCGTGAGTTCATGCAACTACGCCATTCAGCACGGGTAATCCGCTAATTATATGGCGAGCGTGTTGCAATACATATCCTTGAACGACACTCATGCGCTTTGTGGCCTTCCAGATTACTTCATGGTTGAATCGTTTCATATTTACCTCTTGCCTCATACGGTAATCCCAAATTCTAAGTAAAATAAATGCGATGAAAAGCAAAGTAGATCAAAGCTTGCAACTGAATGTTGTTCTTTTTTTTCGAATTTTATTTCCCGAAATAATGGTTTGGATAAACGAAGAGATCAACCAAATTTTAACAAGCCTCAATTTAAAGTTCATTGTTTGGCTGTCTTTTTATAATAATTTTCAAGAAGGAGCATTCGTGGATTGTTTCTTCTTACTGCAGGTTCGTTATACACTGACAATTTGTCCTAATGAGCAAAACAAATTACAAATGTACCCACCTTTCATATTGATCCATCACGCGAGATGTGTACATTGCGCACAAAAGGCCTCTATTTTCGTAATGGAAATATCGCGAGTTCATTTAACCTCGGTATTGAGCACGTGTAATCGGATAATTACGTGGCGAGCGAGTTGCGAAATTGCAACAAATTACCCGTGCAAGGCACACATTCCTTTTGCGGCCTTAGATTTTACTTCATGGTCGAATAGTTTCGTATTAACCATTACCCCATATGGTAAGCGGGTAAAATTGTTGAATTACTCTCAGTACACTGACATTTTGCCCTAATGAGTAATACTCTGATCTCTTAGAAAACATCATTTCCCTTTATAATCAGTGTCATCAATGGAAGTAACATCTCTCTGGTGTGGTGTCCAGCACATGACGGCTTAGTAGGTAATGAGATGGAAGACAGAGTAGCGAAAGATGCGTTAGAGGGCCCTGTTCGTGACCAAATTCCCCCAAGCAAAACGGAATAGGCAATGTATCTACAATAGAAATGCGTATACGTATTTAGCGGACAAGCTCAGCCTCCGGCCGCCACAGAATTGTCCATGACGTTCCCGGTTGGATAAGTGTGTGACGCGTCTGAGGCTGTGATATAATCTTCTATCGGGGAACATCGGTGAACACATCCTACAATGTAGTTTTATATGTGTTCACTGTATGGAAACAAACGTTTTCTGCTGCTCTGTGGCGTTCACGCGGGACCAAGAAATCATAAGCTGATACTTATTTTGCTTACAGCGGATGTGAGTGTGGCTCGGGATCGGACATCTTTAAGAGTTGTCCGGTCCCGGGCCCGACCCACTTCAAACCCAGGCTTGCTGGACTGTATGAGCAGACGACCAATTTCACTGGTTTAAGTGTAAAACAGGAAAAAATTCGTACAGTCCATCAAGTATGTCATTCGCTAGTTGTCCCCATCTCAAGTCGATTTCATCCAGAAAAGGTGCCGACCTAGAACTGCAAAACGGAATGAAATGAGAATCGTTGTTACCGTTCCAACACTTAGTCCAGTCCGACCCTTCATATTTTTTTACAACAAAGCGGAGGATATACACTTCTCGCCCGCTTAACGGGCCCAGCAATATAAGCGCGGCCAGACGGCAGATAACTTTTATTTTTAGACGACCGGTCATTATGTTTGTTTGGAAGCTACGCGGGTCGATATCACTATCGATTTTTGCTTAACCCGTTGGATTTGGCGATTCCTAACCTTCGTATCAATATGATGGAATGAACGCCGGAGCCTTTGGGGAATTCGGAGTTCTTTTGTGCATACTGTTCCGTTTTCCCGCAACCCATACCGACATTGCTTTTGTTTCCTCAGATCTGCGAGCGGGTGGGACCCATTTCGCGGTGTCCATCATAAGGCTGCATTCGAGATGGGTCGGACTCATTTAATATGGGAGAAATCACTGTAACCCACATCCGATTTTGGGCGGAAGATACCGAGGGTCTCCGTTCTTCTTCGATTAACATCCATTTCACTTTTTAAGTCAGAGGGATATTTTTGCCATCTATTTTCGGTGAGTTGCGTGGGACATGGGGTGGTAACGACCAGCGTTCTCCTCCCAGTTGTTCGAATCGGTACAATTCTTTTAATGTTTAATGCATAGGCTACTGGTATAGTATTTGAATCCGGCGGGGAAGAGTAAGACTGCAATTGGAGAGAGATAGGCTTTTTGTGGATTACTGCAGTTTATTCAATAATCTGTGAGTAACATCACAGCAATAGCCCATTACCAAACGCCAAATTTTCGACTGTCCCAAATTGAAGGAAATTTGCCGACGACATTTAATGTGATGAAATAGATAAATAATCTGATAGGGCAGAAAAATATTTGGGAAAAGGAGAAATTGCTCGTTAAGAGAAAGAGAGGATTGATATATCTAAAATGTATTCGCGCGGTGTAACAACACGTTGACATAGCGTATCACTTTGTCAAAGGGATATGAACCTTTTCTTGTAGTTAGCTAGTATTTCGACAAGTAGCAGTCTCACAATTTCAAATATTGCACCTTTCCTTTTTTTTGAAATCTAAAGATGGTGGATCTAGATTCATATCGGGCAGTAACAGGTGCTTTGTGGCTCCGAAACTTTTAATTATAGTTATCTATTAGTTATCTAAACATGGTGGATCTAGATACATATCGGGTAGTAACAGGTGCTTTGTGGCTCCGAAACTTTGAATTATAGTTATCTATTAGTTATCTAAACATGGTGGATCTAGATACATATCGAGTAGTAACAGGTGCTTTGTGGCTCCGAAACTTTGAATTATAGTTATCTATTAGTTATCTAAACATGGTGGATCTAGATACATATCGGGCAGTAACAGGTGCTTTGTGGCTCCGAAACTTTGAATTATAGTTATCTATTAGAGAGATACTGATTTACTTAGATGTATTTGATGTTTATTTTACTTGAATCGCAAAAAGTGACATTTTTTTTAATTTAAACATCTCTCATGTTCTTATTCATAAATCGAAAATGCAGGAGAAGCCACCATTTCTGATATAAAACCCCAAAAAATCATTTTGGAGACTACTGGAATACCCCTTACGGAATAGGCAAGATGCCTTCTCCTGTGCTCAACCCCTGCCTCGGTAAAAAAGAAATAACCTTGGCTACGGCATTGATTAGAAGCAGTATTCATGCATTCATGTACATGCATTCTCATACGCAGTAATCCCCAGTTTCCTTCGGTAAGGGGTACCGTACAAACGAAACTAGTCGGGTATGTCTGTAAGCTGAGAAGTGTTAAGGCTGAGGTACCCTAATACAGTGTAGCAAAGGGAAGTAATACTGTGCAGAGCTTACATACATGATGTGTGATGGTTTCGGGTTTATTACTGAAACACCCTTGCACACTGCGTACAACTTAACCCTTTCCCAAACAACAAATTTTTGACTGTCCCAAATTGAAAAAGTTTGCAGACGACATTTCAAAATGTAATGAAATTGGAAAATAATCTTCTGATAGGCCAGAAAACATTGTGGGAAAGGAAAAATTGCTCTCCTTTACCCTCAATGTTTTCTAAAGTCGTCTGCAACAAAGTGGTCAAATGTGGTTATTGTTTGGGAAAGGGTTAAACAGTAAGTTTTCTCGTAGATGTAAGGGAAAAGTTGCATCTAATCATTTGTAGCGGTTGAAACTAACAGACTAAGGAAAATATATAGTTTATGGTTGAATGCAATAAAGGCAGATAAGAGTAGACCCCTCTATACTACGGCCGATAGCAGAGAATACACACGAAGAGAGAAAAGGCGGACGAAATCAATAAAGAAGTAAAAAGCGGACGGATTAGATTTAGAAAAAAAATTACGACGAAAAACGCGGATGAATGCAATAAAGACAGAAACGGCAGATAAGAGTAGACCCATCTGTTTTTTTAATGGGTTTTACATCACATCAACATTATTTCAGTTATGTAGCGATGCCCGACTATTAATGATGGAGGTAGACCCCATCTGGTCAAGACGGGTAGAACCATCGAGACCCATCTGTACTACGGCCGATAGAGGAGAATACACACAAAGAGAGAAAAAGCGGACGAAATCATGGAATAGACAATTATCTATAGCGGAGAAAGGATACATTTGCATGCGGAGAGAAATATCTTTGACAACAAACAAAAATGAAAACGATAGAGATCGAAAGTGGTTGTCTCTCCTATTTCTGGGTTTACTAACAAAGAACTGTTGACCTGGAGACATGAGAAATAAAACACTTTTAATCAACTACAGAAAGGAATGTTATTTTAAGAATTTCTGGACACTGTACTCTGGGTCATAAAACCCATGATGATATTTATCACAAGTCTATTCTTACAAATTCCTTACAATGTTTTACCTCCAAAACCATTCTAAATATTTTATGTGGAACAGTCATAAATCACAAGGCGATTCCCCTTCGTTAAATGATAACTTATCAGTAATGATTCAAATTGTAAAAAGATAAGAATCAGAAAAAGAAGAATTAAATAATAATAAAAAAAAGACATCAAAATCATTTAAAACGTACAAACAAACATGTTAAAAAGTGTTCCTTTTTTGTAAATAAATATTCCAAAAACCGTTAACGGTGATAAATGGTCAAATAAGACTGAACATATAAAAGAAACAAAAATCTAAAACGTTGGTAAATCAAAACATATCACTAAAAAGTCATTTCCATCGTAACAGCACTTCATTTAAACATATAGCTATGGAGTGTCCATCGATCTCGTGCCGTCCGCTTTTTCCCTCTATATTTGCTTTCGTCCGCTTTTTCATTCTTTGTTTATATGGTCCGCTTAAGACGTCCGCATTTTAGACACACCCGGTTTTGATGGGTCGGTAAAAATAACTTCGTTTTGTGTTCAGGCACACACGGACCAGGCAAACCTTTTTATTTCTTTTCTTTTTACCGGAGTCGGAGAATTGTAGATCTTTATTCTTTATGTAAACACTTACCTTTTTGTCCATAGCCATAAAAGAGATATACATTGAATTGGAAAGCTTCATGTGAAGATGTAACAGGTAGTTTGACGTCTTACCCTGTTACAAAGAATAAATTGGAAGAGGTCGAAAAAAGGAAGTACCGCTAGTTTTTAGCGACGAGATGAGATGGTTTGAGCCATTCCTGAACAAGAATAGACTTAGAGAGACTCACGAAAAGAAGAGTGTAGAGTGGTATGTAAAGAGAAATAGAGAGAAGAGACATGCGTGCAGAGATAGAAAGAGATGTCAAGAGAAATAGAGACAAGTAGGGAGAAATTGAGCGACATTTAAAGAAGAGTAGAGCAATATGTGCGGAAAGTTAGAGAGAGGTATGTGCGGAAAAGGAAAGAGAGAGAGAGAGAGAGAGAGAGAGAGAGAGAGAGAGAGAGAGAGAGAGAGAGAGAGAGAGAGAGAGAGAGAGAGAGAGAGAGAGAGAGAGAGAGAGAGAGAGAGAGAGAGAGAGAGAGAAAGAGAAGAGAGAGAGAGAGAGAGAGAGAGAGAGAAGAGAGAGAGAGAGAGAGAGAGAGAGAGAGAGAGAGAGAGAGAGAGAGAGAGAGAGAGAGAGAGAAAGAGATACAGAGAGAGAGAGAAAGAGATACAGAGATACAGAGGTACAGAAATACAGAGATACAGACAGAGATACAGACAGAGATATTAGCCATTAGCGTTTAGTGTCCCCCTGGATGGGTCAACGTTTATTTGATCCTGATCTGAGACTTGTTTTATCATTTATCTATATATTGCTTGTTTTTCCGTTTGTTAGTGTCTTACTAACACATTTTGACTGTACAAGGTAGTATAGTAGAAGGCATACATAGGTTGTTTGTGTAGGTCTTGTGACCATGTGTAAAACCTCTACTGCAATAATTTGTTATCTTCAAGCGAAACTGTGACAAAGTGACAATTATAGGTCAACTGGACACTATAATAGTGTTTAATGTGACTAACGCTTGTTTATACGGAGAAATCCCCCTATATAAAAGGTAAGGATGAGGTAGTTTTATATTCTCTATCAGACAACATGTTATGAATTATTCCAAAATTAGAGATACTTCACATGATGATGCAAATTATGTTACTTGATAGGGTTCAAATACGATGGATAAAGGGAAATTCTGCATATACTCACACTGATACCAATGTCTCATGTCAGCTAAAGATAACACGCATACTTCAAACCTTTTTTATCGTGAACGTTGATTGCAAATCTCTTAGTAACTTGAATGTGGTGTCTGTGTTCGATAAATAAGAAAGACAATCGTGCCTTGAATTGTTAAAAGTATTTCCAGTAGTAATCCTCTGTTTCTTTCGTTATCAAACATGTGCCATTGGTAAGGTCGTGTATGCAGATTTCCAAGTAACCGTGATCGTTTATTGATATAAAACAATTTAACCAATACAAGTCTATGTTCTGCCAAAAGACCGGGTCATGCTGAACAATAATAGCAGAAAATCAGCATCTATACGACCTATCGGATAATCGGTGGTATTCTGATAACGTAATTCGGCAAAAATTAAATGAATAAATAAATAAATGAAAAATAATAACAAATAAGAATACGACAACCCTCCTAGCAGACTCAAGTCATGCAAGCCCAAATCAAGTAAGACACCATTACATTACACGGAGAGTAGTGGTCCAGAATATAGCGCTGGTTTCGGGACACGAGGGTCGTGGGTTCGAATCCCGTGAACATGCGGTTCTACCTTTTGACTTTTCATTTATCCACATTTGGTGTAGGTACTGGTATGTGTTCCGAAAGATGATTCGAATGTCATTGATCTAAGTCGTAAGAAATTGTTTCGCAATCGATGTAAAATAAATATGCGTAAACTAAATAAAACCAAGTCTTTGTTGGTCGTGTTATACGTTTGAGAAATGAAACAAAACTAAAAGAGAAATAACTTCACAAATAGATCAGATAAGTCGGGATGTCAGAAAACTTCCTAAGACAATTGCCAGAATTTGCCCAACCAGGTCCATGTATTTTAAAACATTGGGGATTGGTGTAATATAGTAAAGGTTTGATATATATTATATACCATCATAATTTTTGATTTAGAACTAGTAAACCGCAAGATTTAGTACTAGTCAATCGCAAGATCAAGTACTAGTAAATCGCAAGATTTAGTACTAGTAAATCGCAAGATCTAGTAAAAGTGAATCGCAAGATTAAGTACAAGTGATTCGCAAGACTTAATACCAATGGATTGCAAGGTTTAGTACTAGTGAATCGTAAGATTTAGTACTAGTCAATCACATGTCGAACGATTTAGTACTAGTGAATCGTAAGATTTAGTACTAGTAAATCGCAGGATTAAGTACTAGTGAATCGCAAGATTTAGTACTAGTGAATCGCAAGATTTTGTACTAGTGGATCGCAAGATTTAGTACTAGTGAATCACAAGATTAGTACTAGTAAATCGCAAGATTTAGTACTAGTGAATCACAATATTTTGTACTAATGAATCTCAAGATTTAGTACCAATGAATCACAAGATTTTGTACTAGTGAATCACAAGATTTTGTACTAGTGAATCACAAGATTTAGTACTAGTAAATCGCAAAATTTAGTACTAGTGAATCACAATATTTTGTACTAATGAATTTCAAGATTTAGTACTAGTGAATCGCAAGATTTTGTACTAGTGAATCGCAGGATTTAGTACTAGTGAATCACAAGATTTAGTACTAGTGAACCCAAGATTTAGTACTAGTGAATCACAAGATTTAGTACTAGTGAATCACACGATTTTGTACTAGTGAATCGAAAGATTTAGTACTGGTGAATCGCAAGATTTTGTACTAGTGAATCGCAAGATCTTGTACTAGTGAATCGCAAGATTTTGTACTAGTGAATCGCAAAATTTAGTTCTAGTGAATCACAAGATTTAGTACTAGTGAATCACAAGATTTAGTACTAGGGAATCACAAGATTAAGTACTAGTGAATCGCAAGATGAAGTACTGGTGAATCACAAGATTAAGCTCTAGTAAATCGCAAGATTTTGTACCAGTCAATCGCAAGATTCAGTTCTAGTAAATCGCAAGATTTTGTACTAGTGAATCGCAAGATTTTGTACAAGTGAATCGCCAGATTTTGTACTAGTGAATTGCACGATTTAGTACTATTTAATCGCAATATGTAGTTCTAGTAAATCGCAAGATGTATTACTAGTGAAACGCAAGATGTAGTACTAGTGAATCGCAAGATTAAGTACTAGTGAATCGCAAGATGAAGTACTAGTGAATCGCAAGATCTAGTAAAAGTGAATCGCAAGATGTAGTACTAGTGAATCGCAAGATGTAGTACTATTGAATTGCAAGATGTAGTCCTAGTGAATTGCAGGATGTAGTACTAATGAATCGCAAGATTAGGTACTAGTCAATCACAAGATTAAGTACTAGTAAATCGAAAGATTTAGTACTATTGAATCGCAAGATTTATTATCAATGAATCGCAAGATTTAGTACTAGTAAATTGCCAGACGTAGCACTAGTGAATCGCAAGATTTAGTATTAGTGAATATCAAGATTTAGTACTAGTGAATCGCTCAAGTAGTAGTAATGAATCTCAGCATTTAGTACTAATGAATTGAAAGATTAAGTGCTAGTGAATCGCTTAAGTAGTATAAAATATTAATGAATCTCAGCATTTGGTACTAATGAATTGAAAGATTTAGTGCTAGTGAATCGCTAAAGTAGTCCTAATGAATCTTCGCATTTAGTACTAGTCAATCACAAGTTTTACTACATGCGAATTGCAGGATCTAGTACTAGTGAATCACAGGATCTAGCACGTGTGAATGACAGGAAAGTAGTAAACACTGTGTCACGGATAAACACCAATATGCGCTTCGAATGCAAATTATTGAAGTGCCTTTCTAGTAGTTCTGCAACTCTTCTGGATGTGCAATCGCATACCAATTTATCAAAGGTATCCGGAAGGCAATCCGACACCCCTATAAACTGTTCGAGCGGCTATGTATCCGGAACACGGCGGGAGTGGAACTATGCGTGCTTAAACTCAATCAAACGTCAAGAGGTAGGCACCACTCCTTCAGGGATTCGAACCCATCTTACTAATGTACAATCGATATTGCTCGCAAAGGAATTTGTCATGGGTTTGTAAAATATCAATTCTTCTCCCCTTTTTGGCAATGAACATGTTGCCCGAAATGCACTGCAAATAACTATTTCCGCTCTGACGTATAGGCCTATGGTGCTACACTCACCGTTACGCCCGGGTCATTTGGATTATGAATAACTATGCATACACAATAGGAATTATAAATAAGCAAATTCCGACAGACCGGATTAGTGTGCCCAACAAATATCACCGAGCATTTCCGATTAGTTGTCTGTAAGAAATTGATATTCATTACAGGTCATTGCTCTATTTGTAGCATTCATCCTGGCTTCTGAGGGTTAAACGTTTGTCTTTACCCCTTCCCAAACAATAACGACATTTGACCAGTTTGTTGCAGACGACTTAAGAAAAAATTGTGAGAAAAAAACAAATTGCTCGTGACGAGCAATTTTTCCTTTTTCCACAATGTTTTCTGTGCTATAAGAAGATTATTTTTCAGTTTCATCACATTTTGAAATGTCGTCTTCAAACTCTTTCAATTTGGGACAGTCGAAAGTTTGCTGTTTGGTAAAGGGTTAATAGGATATTGATCAGATGTAAGACTGATTGAGTTTTACCACTACTGGGACCAACAATGACTGGAATGTTATTAGAAAAGCCGGCTAAGTCGATTCTTTAATGATCAGTACTATGTATGTCTTTTCTATAATACGTTATGAGTTTTGAGGAAGCACTTCCTTAGCCTGGTGTAGCCTGTCCAATGCGGGTTAGCATGGGCCAGGACTCCAGGTTAGCACTTCGTGTGACTAAAGCAACGTTGAGGGAAGCAATTTCTTTCTAGACTTCAATAAGGTTATGAATGATACACTCACAAATCAGATAGCAAGGTTGTTGTATCACTCCCAACGAAATTTGTCTTTAATATTGATTGTCATTCAATTACAACTTTCATTCCAATATTCTGATTTCAAATCCAAAATTCTTTATTGAATCGCCCATATAATGGTTGGAACGGACCTACGCCTAATGCTGCCGAAATCTTGTCACAAAATCCTTTTGCGCGTTGGTAATCCGATTCTTTATTTTTTGTATGTATTGTATAGGGATGCATGTTTGTGATTGTTTTTCCTTTAATGTGGACCAGACACAAATTCCCATATCTAAGGTGTGTGTGGGGGGGGGCACGTGACCAATGTTTACGATCTTACGTCAGAACAGTTAATGGTGGTAAAAGGAGCAGCTGTTTTCCTCGAGACGTTGTCAAAAGAATTTTTCAAATGTATCCTCAATGCTCTTGCTTTAAACACACCTTAGTCCTTCAGCGATATCAGCGCTTTGATTATTGTAGGACTTCCAATGAAATAAAAACAGCATCGATATGTGCCCTGGACGCCGCGGTATTACTGAAATAGCGTTGAAAACGGTGTTAAGTTATTTCCTTTAACCCTTCACCAAACGCCAAATATTCGACTGTTCCAAATTGAAAGAGTTTGCAGACGATATTTCAAAATGTGATGAAATTCGAAAATACTCTTTAGATAGGGTAGAAAACATTGTGGGGAACGGAGAAATTGCTCGTGCTTCCAAAAGTCGTCTGTGGTAAATGTCATTATTGTTTGGTAATGGGTTATACAATTGTTTTTTCTTTTCCTCCAGATATAGACATGACGTCACTTATACAGGGTCTTGCATACATCGTGTTAGTCCTACTACGTGCCATTTATAGACTAGTAAGTATGATAACATTACTTTTTTATATGGGTTTTACATCACATCAACATTATTTCAGTTATGTAGCGATGTCCGATAATTAATGATAGCGGAAGACCCCATACTCAACTGCCCATAAACTCTGGTCAAGGCGGGTAGAACCATCGGCATTCCGTAAGTCAGTCGGACTGCCTCTCATGAAAATCTATATCCCTCTCAAGATTTGGACCCAGCCGGAGAGGGGCCATGTGATTTCAAGTGCTGTACTCTAACCACTAGGCCACGGAGGCCCCCGATAACAATAATCCAGAGCATTTCTTAAGGGAAGAAGTAACAACAACAAAAATATTTCCGAAGGTTGAAAATAATGAAAAAATAACCAAGAAGAAAGAAAGAAACAATTACATGAAAAAAGATGATTGAGAAAACCAATAGTAATATCTTATAATATGTGAAATGAAAATTATAAGAAAAAATATAAGGCCTCTTAGATAAATTGAAAAAAAGATATTGCTTTCAAAATGGACTTAGTAGTGCGTTTAAAAGACTTTGACACCAACAAAACATTAACACTGTATTGCCTCGTACAAATTTTCAGGTGCCAAGGTTAAAAGGTGTAATCCCCAAGCCAAACTCGATTCTACTACGTTTGCTCGACACCGCATACGGGGAAGACAAATTATACAAACTGGAATTCCTCACGGACTTCTACGAAACGCAGGGGCTGTTTCAGTTCGACAAGAAGGTCTACATTTTCGACCCGAAACTCACCCAAACCGCCATAAACAAGCTGGAAAAGGGGGCCGAGGAGTACCTCAAGGATTCGCCACTGAAGGATACGTTCCTCGGGTCTTCGAGCCGGAGCCCGGAAGTTCGGCGAGCCATCGCGTCCATGTTTCGGAAGGGAGCGTTAGAAGAGCGCGGCGACCTGATCATAAAGGACGTACAGAACATGTGTGACCGGATGGAAAAGGAAGCCGACCTCGGTAATGTTCGGGGTTTTCTTTTTGTGTGTTTTAGTGGTGTTTAACCCACATCTACATAGAATAAGCCTACTGTTTATAAAAAAGCTTTATGTGTTTATGTGTACCTTTGTATCAATATGTCAATAAAGGCAAGTAATTCACGTGGACAAAAATCCTGATCAAAATGCACATCGAAAAAAAAAAAGCCGGCTGTCAGTCCATTGAATAATAAGCAGTTCTGTATACATATGACCTGGCGATGTCTTTCCAGTAGTATGGCTATTTTTATTTCCCTATGTGCCATAAAGGAGAGCCATTACTGGTCTTTGTAATTGACCACCTGAGTAATTGAAAAAAAGCTTTTTCCCTGCTCTGAGTATATTGCACCTGGTGGGTTTGAGTCAGCTTGGCGTAGCCAAGTAGTAAAGATGGGGTACGGGGGTCAATCACGACTAGGCGTGTCCTTTGGGAAGACACGTCAGAACACTAGCTTAGTACTTGTGTATCCCGAGAAAGACGTCAAGTCTGGAAAAAAACGGCAACATACGTACGAGTAACAAGTTATGTTAACACCGGTTATACCATTAGCAAAAAAACATGTGGTTTTCGGTTTATCTAAAGGAGAAAACTCGGGTTTGCTCGGGTTAGAAATCAAAGGGACAAAAGGAAAATCTAAACATAATTGGGAATTCTATTTTTGTACCAATTATTTCAGATGCCGTCATATAACGCCATAAAACGGCATAAGCAAAGTAGCGCGTTGAATGTATACCAAAATTAGAATAAAAATGACCTTATTTCCTCCTTTTTCTGTTAAACGGCATAATTAGATTTTTCCATACAACCGATGTTTATGACCCCAAAATTTTTAGGGCGTTTAGTTGATGTAGATTATCGTTAATCTCCGCGTTTTGGGAAGTCGACTAGACACAGCAGAGCCCTGCATTGTACGTTCGAAATCCAAGAAAGCCAATAAATAACTGAAAACGATTGACACGGGTTTAAACCAACCTCATAAAAACGAACATTATATCCATTTTACACTATAGGCGAGCTTGTCAATCTGACACACATATGGATGTTGTTGGACACACGTTTCTGCAACTGGAGTTTCGCACTTAAACGGTTAACACTGCATTAAACCTCATATAAACGAACATTATATCAATTTTACACAATAGGCGAGGCAGTCAACCTGACAGACTGGAGTCTGCGAATGGCGATGGACGTGGTGGGACACATGTTGTTGCAGTTAGACCTTCGCGCTATTGAGGGCGAGCAGGAACGTCTCCTTGAATGTCTTATGACCATCCTACACAAGTAAGACATCTATCTTTTCTGGTTCCGGTTATTGAGTCCCTTCTAAGCATGCTGTATACTTACAGTATTGTTTTCCCCAATATAGCTCCAATTATATGGAATGTCCCATGACCTACCTTTACATGTTAGAGGCCTTGTCCTGTATCAAAGTTCCTGAGTCTTACGTTTTTTCATAGCGGGATGAATATGCACATTATCATTCTGCTTAATAGAGCTCCAATTATATGGAATGTTTCATGACCATGACTCTTCACAGGTAAATGGCCTTTTCCAGAAGAAAAGTTCCGCTTTTTCTTTTATAGCGATATGAATATGTACATTATTTTTCTCCTCAATAAAGCTCTAATTACCTGGAATCTCTCATAACCTTCCTTCACAGGTTAGACTCTTTTTTTTTGGAATAAATGTTCCGGTTACGTGGCCCTTTCTTAGCAAAATGTATGTGTGTGCGATCATTCTTCTTAATAGAGCTCTAATTATATGCTATTAGCAATGGATGCAAAATAAATGAATAAGCTTAAAGGCTCATGGAAGGAGATTTATTATATATCCAACTATATTATTTGGTAAAACTTTGGTTGAATTCAAACAGTTATCACACAAAATACCAACGCATCAGCGCAACATAAACGTGAAAGCCAACGAGAAATAACCAATATTATCCAGTTAGAAAAATTGAGATTACCTGATTCTTCACCTCTGACCTGTTCAAGTGATACACACATTTTTAACCGACCAATAATTCTTAAAAATTCTTGTTCTTAAATATGTAAACAATCAGATTGTTGATAAGCATATTTGAATTTTAGACAATTATATTTCTAGCACAACATACGTTATTTTGAAGGAGCTTATTGAATAGGGTCTCACAGCATTCATACATTAAATTTTATGACTTTTATGAACACAATAAAAGAAATCCATATATTTTTCACCAATTCATTTGAATGTATATCCTTTCATGTGCTTTTACACTTAAATTCGATTTCTGGATGGTTGTAAAAAGTCAAAGACTAGTATAAAACCGATCTCGTTTTCCCCAATATTGCTGGAATTACTCGAGGTCATCTACCTCTAGTGTCACAAAGTTACATTGACATCATTTAAATACAGCTACAAGACATCTGGATAGTCTTCTGTCTCTTTTTTACGACTAAAATATCAATTGATATAGCCATTTTATTTAGACTTCACGCATTTGAATACGTTGCGAGATGAACAATTGTTTCCTATTTGGCACAGGGATTCACTGATTATACCAAGTACCTCCCAACTTCTATGACTATGCCAGTCGCCTAGCGGATATAAGTCGGTAACCATTAACTAGCTCGCGGTTCACGAAGCCGCCATTTTGGAGGAAGTCTCACGAGAAACATTCTCCGGACAAACGCTTCCCATGAGGCTCGTACCTTCGACCTCCCTGTCCCGAGGTGTACGTCTTAACCACTATATCTATAATACAATTCAGTACTGATACCAGGATAACTAAAGACCCCGGTTGTTGAAACGGCATTTTATTTTGATTTTCAAATATTCTCTTCTGTGAATAAGCACCTTTAAAGGCACATACAAGGAGAAAAGTACAAATCAATTACTAAAAAAATATATCGAGTTCTTTTTTTATGTCCATAAAGGTCATGGGAATTAATTTACAAATGCATTTAGACCCTATTAAAAAGATTCCTTTAACATAAGTTATTTTGTGCTTGAAATATAGTTGTCTCCGATTCAATCATGTTTTTATCAACAGCCTGTTTGTTTACATATTCAAAATAAAGAATTCTGATTGGTCGGTTCAAATATTTGTGTATCAGAGGTCAAGGTCAGAGGTGAAGAACGAGGCAATCTGAATTATCAAACTTGCTAATCTAGATTATTTCTGGTAGACTTTCACGTTCAAGTTTTGCTGAAGGTTTTTAATTGATAACTTACTTAATCTGATCAAAAGTTTACCCAATAAGGTAGTTTGATATAGCATTAATCTCCTTTCATGTGCCTTAAGAAAACAAAAACAACATGAACGATGCACGTAGCGTTCGTTTTGCCATACCGTAAAGATCACTCATAATTTCAAATGTCAAGAATTTTCTGAAGATCTATTGTAACACAAAAAAGCCATTAGGTATGTTAACAAAGCGCGAAGCTTCATGGTGAAAACTCATACATCGTTCTCACAATCTTGAATAATAACCACGAAAGATGTTGATTAACCCTTAGAATGATAGGTAATTTTCTAAAGACAGACTTTTATGTCGTCTGCTTTCCAAAACATTTAATATCTGCTTAATTCTGTTGTGGACAGATGTTAAGAGTAGCAAATATGTAAGATCACAGGCCAGCCGCCAATTTACTTGGCGGCTGGTCTGGATCTAACCTGTTTGCATTAACGTGAAGTCGGTTCCAGCACTATAAGGGTTAATTATAGATGAATGGTAGCAAATCACTCTCGGTGAGAAAATAACTCGGTGAATGCTACGAAAAGTCTTTGTAGTTTAGGAAGAAATGGAACTGTTTTATCTATCCCTATTTAGAGTTGATCACTCGTTCTTTTGTTGTTAAATTGATATTGAACACTTTATTTGAATACTGGTGCGATCATTCTTTGTCTAGAATTTATTAAGCAACGCCCGTTAAGTACTTTTGTTTAACCATCGTCGAAGCATGACGATTATGATGGAAACAAGAAATAGAAAATAAATTGCAATGAGCATTTCCAACTTTTCCCATAATGATTCTAACAGATATGATCATACCTTATTGAAAATATTCTTTCCAATATTTCATTACTAAAATGTGGCTCTCAAATTTTATAAAATAAAACGACGCAGTAAAATATTTGGTATGTTAACCCTTATAGTGCTGGAACCGACTTCATGCTAATTTAAATAGGTTGGATCTAGGCCAGCCGTCGGCGATATAACCTGTTTGTCACTCTGAGTTTCCTTCCTCATCAAAATTAAACAGATACCTACGATTTTAAAAAACAAACGACACAACAATCTCCTTTTAGAAAATTACCCAGCATTCTAAATGTTAATGACGTTGTTGACTTTGGTTGTTAAATTCTGGTTGGCGCCATTATATGGCGTACAAAACCACGTGACCTTGTTGTGAGAGTGTGAAAGGTTATTCAATCTGTGACTCTCTTATTGTAAGACGCTAGTCATTCGGAAAGACTCTATCTGAGCTTTCTGAATAACTTGTATCAGTCCGTATATTTACTATCAAGCTGTTAGCTATCTTATGACCAATATTCCAACTCATTTTACTATGGTTGCTTAGAATGCTGGATATTTTTTTAAAAATAGATTTTTGCGTCATCTACTTTTCCAAAACCTTGCATATCTCCTTCATTTTGACGGGAAAAGATACTAAGCGTAAAATACAGGTCGGGTTACAGGACAGCCGCCAATTTACTTTGCGGCTGGCCTGTAATCCGACCTGCATGCATGAGTATGAAGTCGGTTCCAGCACTTTAAAGACTAAAGCAAATTTTCTGTACAAGGTCCATCTTAACACAGGTTGGATTACTTGCTTGGGAACAACAGTTTATATTGTTCTAAGCGGTCATCATTAAACATTGCGTGAAAGGTTATGCAGTCTAAGGGTATCTTAAAACAGAAATTAGAAAGCTCCGAATAACTTTCGTCAGTATTAAGCAAGTTAATACTGTTTTAAGCGACCTTCAATAGATAGTGCATACATTTTTTATTAGTCTGAAGCTATCTTAAAACAGAAATAAGAAAACTCCGAATGATTTGCGTCCGCGTTAAGACATTAGCTGTCTTAAGAACCACGATTGTTTCTCCTTTAACTATGGTCACTTATAATAATATTCTCTGTACAGGGACACTCTTGCCACAGGTTCCATCACTTGCGTTGGAGGATATAACCTTTTTGCTGAATGAAATCTTACAAATGACATTCGATGTATCGATGATTTTTTGGACTAAAGGTGCGTCAGCACCTTAGTCCATTGAATTTACACACTACTTTTTGAGGGACGGTACTTTATCGCAATACTTTACCACAAACAGCGGTCTGACCCCAATTACTCATTAAACACTCGCCTTCACTGTGCGGATTAATACCTCCTTGGAACTAGGAATGTAGTCCGGATTTAATCGCTTTGTTTTGCTCTATATTATTGTAACTGTTGCCTCATGGGAAATCGTAAAATGCCCAATGTTCGAAACATAGACTATCGTTTAGTCTCTATTCACAGAAATAATAATTATAGTAATGGTGGTAAAAGGAGGCAGCTATTTTCCTCGAGATGTTGCCCAAAGAAATTTTCAAACGCATCCTCACTCATCTTGCTTTAAACGCACCTTAGTCCTTCAGTGCTATCAGCGCTTTGATTATTTGTGTTATGATAAGTACGAATTGTTTGTTTCTGAGCAATGATTCCACAGCAATTCGAACAGGTGGTTTTACAAGGATGATTTTAATTTACCCTTGTAACGGTTCCGTAACATTTCGAACAGATGGTTTTACAAGGATGATTTCAATTTACCCTTGTAATTATTGCGTAACATTTCGAACAGATGGTTTTACAAGGATGATTTAAATTTACCCTTGTAACGGTTCCGTAACATTTCGAGCAGATGGTTTTACAAGGATGATTTAAATTTACCCTTGTAATGGTTCCGTAACATTTCGAACAGATGGTTTTACAAGGATGATTTTAATTTACCCTTGTAATGGTTCCGTAACATTTCGAACAGATGGTTTTACAAGGATTATTTAAATTTACCCTTGTAATGGTTCCGTAACATTTCGAACAGATGGTTTTACAAGGATGATTTAAATTTACCCTTGTAACGGTTCCGTAACATTTCGAGCAGATGGTTTTACAAGGATGATGTTTTACAAGGATGATTTAAATTTACCCTTGTAATGGTTCCGTAACATTTCGGATTCATAATCGCTCACAGAGTTTAAAGGCAAGTCCGAAACATATTCGGATACGTTTCCAGACTTCGCGAGCGTTTAAGCGGCGAAAATACTGCAATATCATAACAGGGACACTACGCCTTAAATATCGTTAAGGGCATGTTCTACAGTTTTATAAAAAAAACATGATTCTTTCATAGAATTTTCTAAATTTTTGATATGTTATTCAAAATTGCAAAAATGTCAAAATTACCATACCATCTTTAAAGGTAATAGAATAGTTTCTGGAAGTTTTATAAACACAAAAAAACATGAATTCATACATTCAATACTTTATAACTCAGTATAAAGTTATACTTTATCATTTCAGATTACTACAATCTGAACAAGTTTTGTAATCCAAATCATTTTTCAAAATTTGTGTATTTGACAAAAACAATAAAAATTGATTTGCAGATATTTCAAAATTTCGTTCATATATTTTTTTTATTTTTTAGTATGTGAAGTAAAATTTAATCTTGAAATACAAAATGTAAACAAAAAGATATGTTGACGAGTTGGTTTATCTGTAAAATGACAGTTTCCATGGTAACCGTATTTGAAAAACTTAAAAAACCGACTAAAATAACTTTAAAATTGAAACTGGGGGCTTAATTTGCATGAGAAATATATAATATTTTTAATAAGCTTTTATAGTTTTATAGATTATATGATCATTCTATGAAAAAAGTTGCATGCGGTAAATTTGATCCGAATAAAAACGTTTGTTCGATTGCTATGCAAGTTCCTTTTCGGGAACAGATTAGTATCTCCCTTCGATGCGCAGATGAATTACGCAGAAAAAACTACCGAGAACGTCCTTAAATGAAAAAGTTGTTTACCACGCAAAAGACGGAAATGTGAAAAGGTAATGCGGTGTAAAACATACAACCGGCCCAATTTATCGTAAACATCTCTTTACAAAATGGCACAAAAGGAAACCAACTGACATTTCGTGGTTTTCAGACTACACTGGTGTTTGTCTACAAGTTGTTTTTCTGCGTTTATAACTTCCGCTTTTTGCCCACTTTATTTCCATTAATGGGGGAGGACTGTCTTATATGCAATCTGAACACATCGGGTTTATCAAATGAAAACACCTCTGAAATAATAGGGATGACGCCATATTGCTTCCCAGCGGAATGACGTCACTTCACTTTCGTGTTTGAAAACAGATCTTAAATGTGAAATCTAAAACGTCGTTAAATTTGATTGAGGAAACAACTTTACATGTCACAACCACAATTTAGCCATTTGGTATGAGTTACTGATAAAAAGATTATTTAAAAGGATGTCCAACCCTTCCATACACATTGAACTACTTAACTTGCACCCTTAGAAAATGTGTTAATTGCCGGATGCCGATTTACCCGAAAAATTGTAACCCTACACTTATATCCGAGGTGTATTTCACAGCTCACGGAAATATCCGAGTAGTTCCGATTGTCTTATATGTTTACGGTTCTTGGTATACATAATATCATCATAACTTCTTTTGTTGCAATGCCCGGCTCATGACTAGTGAAGGGAGACTCCAAATGTATAACTAACTGCTATAACAATGGAGTGTTCTGCTATACAGGAAATTCGGCATAACGATGCTGTACAAACTCACGGATTTGAACCCTATGCGGAAAGACGCAAAACTTTTCACTAGTAAACACGCTTGTACTGGGCAAATTCTCTGTTTGTCTCATTACATTGTGTATTTCTAGGTATTGTCTACTTCAAACCTTCGTTACATAATTTTTAGTGGGGGAATGGTTAAAATGTATGTTTAGCTAAAATGATCATTGGAAACAATACGAAAGAAAATAAGAAACATCTTGCAAAGAATAAGTCAACTCTCGTCATAATGCTTTTCGAAAGCAGTTTGCAGCAATAAACCATGTTCCTTGAGCGTTCTCATGAGTGCATTTATGCCAGGCCCGGTTACACGAAATTTACTTTTTAACCCAGTCTTAAGGACGTTTTCGGTAGTTGTTTTCTGCGCACTTCATTTGAGCACCAAAGTGAGATAATAATCAGTTACCGAAGAGGTACTTGCATAGTTATCGGATAAACCTTTTATTCGAATACTATTTACTGTATGCACGTTTTTTTCTTCAAAGAATAATGATATCATCCATAAAACTGTAAAAGATTATTAACATTATTCAACATGTCTCATGCAAAGTATGCCCCCTGCTTCTATTTTTCAAATTTAAAGTTATTTTAGTCGTTTTTATAAATGGTTTTCAAATACGGTTACCATGGAAGCTATCATTTTATAGAAAAACTAACCCGTCAACATATACTTTTCTTTGCATATTGTATCTCAAGATTAAATTTTACTTCACATATTCAAAAATAAGAAAATCATATGAAAGGAATTTTTAAATATCTTCATTTATTTGTGGTAGACATTTTTATTTTCTTTGTTTTTTGTCGAATTCAAAAATTTGAAAAACTGATTTGGATTACAAAAATTGTTCCGATTGTAATTATTTTAAATAGCATTGAATTACAAAGTATTGAATGTATGGCTTAATGTTTTTTTTTGTTAATAAACCTTCCAGAATTTTTTTTATTACCTTTGAAGATGGTATGGTCATTTTAACATTGTTGCCACAAACGGTTACCACGGAAACTGTCATTTTACGAAAAAAACTGACTTGTCGACCTGGATTTTTCTTTTCATTTTTGAATTCACAACAATATTCTAAATAACAAAATCAAAATTTTAGAAAATTCTATCAAAGGGTTATTTTCTTATAAAACTGTAGAAAATGTCCTGAACAGAAAATGAGTTAATAATGATTTTTGAGCAAAATAAGCGACTATGTCGTTTTGTGAAACTGGGGCCAATCAATATTGAATGTTATCCATTTTGAATGTTACAGATACGATATCCTGTTTATTCCGCCCTTTTCATTCAATTCAATTGCGAGAGACGCCATTAAAACCGATTAAATTCACCAAAAATATATATAAAAAACCCTCTATAGCTAATGCTTTCAGTTAATATCGAAATCAGCATGACGAAATGGTGAATTTACTCATCATGAGAAAATTCCCTTCTTTGTCATGTTGATTTCAAACACCACTCGTCGGTTTTTATAAAATAACGTCTAAAATCATTTACCAAAATAACGTCTAAAATCATTTACAACAACGACAAATAATTACCGTGACAAGCATACTCCATTACCCAATTTACGTCTCTCGTTTCCAGGTGCTATGCCCTCGCAGAGATTTCTTCTGACGGGGAGGAGTTTAAGACCGCTAACGCCACGTTCGAGAGAATCACGTCGGCCATTTTGGAAAACGCGCTGAAGAAGGACGAGAATCTCGTGGAGAAACGGCTCGTCGTCAAGCTCCACGAGGCTTGCGGTTTCGACATGGTACGGCCACACTTTCAACAAACTCCTAACAGTTATCTCCCTTCTATTGGATTGATCACTGCCACCACATATGTCACATGACCATCTGCTTAGAAAAAAAAATGGCGCTTTAAGATGGCGGCGACCCTACACACACACACACACACAAAGAAATCACTAATTTGTGCTTAACTTGTAAAAAAAATCCGAAATGATTTTCAGTTTAACTGTTCAGACATTTACACAAGAAAGGCATTATTGCTTCATTAGCTATTTCATCCGATCAAAAACAGCAATAAGATTTCATTAAAATTAGGATAAAATCTTTGTGGTGGCAGTGAGGCGATCACTGTGAGGAGTTTGAATTCTCACAGCGGTTACTCACACTGTATTCATCCTAATTACTCGAGTATTTCTGAGATCAGAGTAATACTTCACGAAGATAAGTGTATAGTTTCTTTGTTTTTTATTCAAATGAAATGACGTTTTGCATTTCACATTTTCATTTGAGAATAAACATACAACGAAGAAGTCTTGCAAGAAGAAATATGGCGTCTCCCATATAATGCCAGAGCTGTTTTCATTGGATAAGCCTGATGAGTTTAGATCGCCTCTGCGTTACACTTACCCCTAACCACAGCCCAATTCCGAACAAATCCGAGTCTTCTACGAGTACTGTCGAACTTGTTTTCCTTTTGTTCTAAATGATTTCAATAATGGTAATTTCAAGATATAAGCCCATTGCGACACTTTATTGGATAAAATAACACACATACACAAACGTTACTATGTCTTATCCGTTTCTATCACAAACATTGAACATCCGACACTCGCTTTTTCGTCGATGTTATTTCCGTAGGTATTTGCCTTATTCTATCTGAACATTCCGGCAATATGTATGAATGTCTATATGTACCTTTGTTCCTGTTATTGAGTATGACAGTGTGTATATGTAATTATATATATTTATATGATCTATATAATTGTATACTCGTATGAATGGATGAATGTTAGCCTGTGCAAGAGTGTTACTCTATATATGCCAGCATGTCCAGTACTCATCCATTATGTTGAATGCATGCATTGGTTTATGAATCTTCATGTATCTTTTTTCCTATTTGTTTGTACTTGTTATAATCGCTACATTGGTGGAAAATAGAATCAATCACTTTCTGTATACACAAAATGGAATGTATAATAATGATTGGCTAATGTCTTTCTGTTTTAGGCCCGTGACAACATGAAGCTGTTTCTGATGGCTGGCTCGGAGACGACCGCCTCAACGATACCCGTACTGTTCTCATTGCTGACGTCATATCCGGAAGTTCAGGTACGATAATAATCAAAGTGCTGATAGCGCTGAAGGACTAAGGTGCGTTAATAGCAAGATAATTGAGGATACATTTGAAAACTTCTTTGGGCAACATCTCGAGGAGAACAGCTGCTCCTTTTACCACCATTATTATAACTATCATTTCTGTAAACAGAGACTGAGCGTTAGTCCATTTTTCGAGCATGTGGACATTTTACGATGTCCCATGAGGCAACAGTTATAAAATAAAGAGCAAAACAAAGCGAGTAAATTCGGACTACATTCCTAGTTCCAAGAAGGTCTTAGTCCGCACAGTGAAGGCGGATGTTTGATGAGTAATTGGGGTCAGACCGCTGTTTGTGTATCGATAAAGTACCGTCCCTCAAAAGTGGTAAGTAAATTTAATGGACTAAGGTGCTGACGCACCCTTAGTACAATAAATCCGGACTACATTCCTAGTTCCAAGAAGGTATTAGTCCGCACAGTGAAGGCGGATGTTTAATGAGTAATTTGGGTCAGACCACTGTTTGTTTATCGATAATCGGTTTATCGGTACTGACGCACCCTTAGTCCAAAAACCACAGGCTACGTGTACAATCTGGAACCCCTTACAGCGGTTACTTCCCTTCCTTTACAATAAGCACTGGCATCGCTTTAATGTTTGGCTAAATATCGAAGCCCACAAATTATTATAACTACTATTAACTATTGATTAGTTGATTGATTCATTGATTTATATATTTTATTTGTATTCATATATGCTTATTTCTTTGATATAAACAATATATATATATCAATTTAAGTTGGAAACAAGATTCATACTTATTCCCAATCTCTACCAGAGTAAATAAGATCCCGCTATGCTCCCACATGATAAATGTCAGGAACAAATGAAACAAACATAAGATGCCTCCATTGTTTTGATTGAAATAGTTTGTTTATAAGTAGTAATGGGTTGACCTCGGAGGTACGATGTTAGCATAAAGTGTTTAGAGTGTCGACCCATTTCATAACCCAGGTCAAAGACAATCTTAACCGTTTCAATTATTTCACAGGATGGAAATTAAAAAATAAAGCGTTTACAAAATAAACTGTTTTAACGGTTAAATAAATCTGCAACATACTGTAAATGTGTTATATCTCTGCCACACAATTATGACAGGAGATTCAAAGTCGTCAACAATCTTGTTTTCTATAACTTGATAAATCTGTGATGTCGTTTTTTCCCCGCAGAAGACATTTTATTTTAAAGAGATCAAAATCTCAATTTGTGACATAGTCCCTTTAAAAACCACCTTCGGCATATGTATCAAAATAGGTTGGTATGTAGTAAATGGTTAAAGAGACATGTTTGTCTTTTCTTTCCCGATTTTAATTACTTGAGAATAATTACTCTGACACTGAAAAACGTTGTATAATACGGTAAATTGCCGAGACTGTTCTGAAAACCGAATTACTCTTTCTCTTAAACAGTCGACTTTCGTATTAAGCGTATTAATAACAAACTACAGTACATGTTCTAGAGACTGGGAGGAATCGTGAGAAAGCCCACCTTTGTTGCAATTACTATAGATTTAATCCCATGTGTATTAATCAGCTATGCACTTTTCGTTGATTCGTTTCTGCTTTTTCTTGGAAATTCGTTCAGCAAACAGGTCCAGAAAGTACACATCACAACCGGTACTATTGAGCGTGATTATACATTTTTTCAAACGTATCCTTTTACCTGTTTTCATGTTTGCAAGTATTAACCCATTAACAACTTTAACGAAATTTTACCACTTTGCTGCAGACGACTTTGATAAACATTGTGGGAAAAGGAGAAATTGCTATGACTAGCAATTTCTCCCTTTCCCACAATTTGTTCTGTCCTATCGGAGGATCATTCTTTAATTACATCACATTTTGAAAAGCTGTTCACAATTTTTTTCAATTTGGGACAGTCGAAAATTTGGCTTTTGGTAAAGGGTTAATTACACTGAAGTTTTAAAAGACAATGGGGAAAACATAGGAACTGCTCATGTATCGCAATTGCCATGCTGTCATGATAGCTTCCATTTTAATGTTAGTACAAATATATAAACAGAACAGATCATATTTTTCACACCAAAGTATTTACAGAATACAACATGGGGAAATGGCAAGAAAACTGATAACATGTTATTACAAAAATAAACTTTGTAAAACGTAGGGTTTTCGAGGGGCGGGTAGACTCGAGCTGCTCTTCTCACTTTACAATTGAAATTAATTGTCATTTGACCATTGTTTCAATTGATGAGGTTTTAACACTCATTATGTGGTATATGGTTCATTGTTTGAAACATAGAACAGTGGGTAGACTGTCGTCTTAGGGATATTAGGGACACGGGTTCGATAACCATGGGTTGAGTGAACGCCTTGCGACTCCCCATTAATTCTCATCCGATGCAAGTACTGGATATATGTTCAGAAAGCAGAATCGAGAGTGACTTATCCTACATGTTTCACAATCAGTGTGAAATGTATGTATTTAAATTAAACTTTAAAGTATCATTCAATTTCACATTTTCTACCATATAGATTTAAGCCTCGAAATTTCAGTTTGAAACTACAGAATTAAACATAGATTAATTACCTTGTTTGGTACGTCGTTAGACATTCCTTTCAATAGCATTGACTCGAGTTCAATCGATGAAAAGTCAGTGTATTTCAACAATAAAGGACGCCAATATCATATCATATGACTGTATGCTTTGTTAGATACTCGGAAATGGGACAATTGATTTTTATTCATTCAATGAAGTCACTTTATCCAAGCACCAACGACAATAAAAAGTGAAGTCTGTTTTTGTATTCTTTGACATATATGCTTTAAATGGCGGATGGTTCGATTTAATAACATTAAATGTCACTCACTCTGCGAACAATTGACAACGGTCGTAAACTTTCAATTGGTATGATTGTTCATGCTCGTAAAACAATGTCATAAGTTCATATTCGTACCATATAAAGTCAACCCAATATCTGAAATACCATATATTTCGGGTCAACGTTCGGTTTGTTTGTCTAGTATGCTTCTCTAATCGGGATAATGAATTCCCCTACAATCCGTGCACTTCTCCTACACCCCCCATCCCAGCTCTGTACACATGTTTCTCCAACCCCCACTATCATATTTCCAATCAAAGGTTTAAGACCTCAGGGTCTACCCTAGGATTTTCTTCATGTGTTGGGTTGCTTGATGCTGGGGTAGGGATGTTCGGCACAATAGAAGGTACCCATTCCGTTTGTCAAATTCTTTTTAAAAATGCATCCCACAATAGTAAGTTACTATATATATTTTTGAATTAAACCACATTACTATCTTTAAACCAAATCAAATGTATCAAACAATATCAGAAGCAAGTATGCTTCCTGCAGTACCCTTAAAGCGCTGTAGACAAATCCTAACCAAAGTGGAATTAATTAAGGCGCTTGGGGAGTGCTAATGTTGAAAATCACGCGCTGGGGCGCCACAGCGCTTTAAAACCATTGGGAAGACAAATACTCTTTGTTATAGGTACTCATTCTTCCCAAACTCGGCAAAATTAAGATAATAAGGCTGTAGTTTACGTATCACGTGTTCTGTACACTATCGTATTTTTTTCTTCAATGTCTTTGTTATTGATACCCATAAGATGAGCCTCGATGAGTTGATATACACTGATGTCTCGTTAATCCGAACACGCCCGTTCCCGACAAAATTTCCGGATGACCGAATCATCCGGACTAATGAATCAGAGCATGTTCTTATACACATTAAAACATAAACAATCTGTATGCACGTCTATACTTATAACCCTTTAGCAAACGCCAAATTGTCGACCGTCCCAAATTAAAAGAGTTTGCAGACGACATTTCAAAACGTGATGAAATTAAAAAATAATCTTCTGATATGGCAGAAAACATTGTGGGAAAAGGAGAAATTGCTCGTCACGAGAAATTTCTCCTTTACCCACAATGTTTTCGAAGGTCGTCTGCAACAAGCTGGTCAAATTATTTCGTTCCCTTACCATTTCGTTCGGATTGCGAGACATCCGGATAATCGGTGTCCGGATAAACGAGGCTTCACTGTTTAATGAATGAATACCCACATCATTTGAATTATAAGCAAAATGTAAAGTTACTCTTCGAAAATTCGTCGGGGAAACCTCTGTCCCTTTAAAGTGACTATATCATAGTCTGAGAATTTTTCTATTTTTAGAATGAAATCGTGACACTGATCTATACACCGTTTAAACACCGTTTTAACCGTTTAGTATAAATAGAACTTTTTTCCATCATGCTCTTTTCACAATTTATCAATTGAAATATATGTATGCTGTCAGTATCTTTGTGATTAGAATGGCAATGCGTTCACTTTTTCAACGTTTGTTACATTAAAAATACAATCTGTTAGAATGACCCTTTAACTAAACCTTAATGCATATCATTAGTTTCATTGATATTTTGTTGTGTTGTTAGTATTAATGAACTAGACATCACGTGGCCCCTACCGTACAGATAGATTCAGACTTTTCATGGGAAATAGTTTCCCGTATGACTAACAGAATGCCTATAAATATTTCCTGCTTGAACCAATCCGTATTGGCTGGTAAACAAGCTTGGCATCTTCAACGTTGCTTATAGGTCTAGGACCAGATTTTAAAGGCACTGGAAAATATATGGAGTTCTTTTATTATGTTCATAAAATCCACGAAAATAAATTCATGAATGCTGCGAGAGCCTAGTTAGATAACTATTTTAATCTGACCAAACGTTTACCAAATAGTATAATTTGATATAGCATATAGCATGTATCTCCTTTCATGAGCCTTTAAAGAAATGTTTAACGTGGTTAAAAAGAGAACAAAACAGAAAATATATCTAATTTTGACGGGTACATGGTACATGCTCATGTTTACATACAAAAACAATCGGAACTACTCGGATATTTCCGTGAGCTGTGAAATACACCTCGGATATAAGTGTAGGGTTACAATTGTTCGGGTAGATCGGCATCCGACAGTTCTCACATTTTCTAAGCGTGCACGTCAAGTAGTTCAATGTGCATGGAAGTGTTTGACATCATTTTTAATCATTTTTTTAACCAGTAACTCATACGAAATGGCGATATTGTTGTTGTGACATGTATAGTTGTTTCCTCGATCGAATTTAACGACTTTTTAGATTTCACATTTAAGATCATTTTTATAAACGAAAATAAAGTGACGTCATCCTCGCGGAAAACATATGGCTATACGTCATCCCTATTATTTCAGAGGTGTTTTCATTGAATAAACCCGATGTATTCAGATTGACAAAAACAAATACTTAAGCAAGCAATTTTGTTCCAACTCCTTATTACAAACATATTTAAATACACAAGTACCGAATTCTGATTGGTTGCTTAGCTTATAAGCTTATTGGCTTCCCTAATCGTTTGAATAACTGTATCGGTATATATGGAACTCTATCAACGTGCTTAAAAATACTAGACAGAAAAATGAACCACAAAAACCCTTGGGTACGTATGTACTTTGGTCATGTGATCTTTATATAACATCATCATATTCCAATCCCTTCGGAATAGAAGATTAATTGTTCTAGGACATGAAGGTCACTAACTAACTCTTTTCCCAAAAGGCAGATCAGAGAATATGTTCAACAGGCCTTCTGCAGACAAACATGACAATTATTGTTGACGAAAAAATGGGAAATTGCTCATACTCTTAATCCTTTTTGTCCTCAACAATTATTTCAATCCAACCAAATGATTGGTTTCTATGTCAATAGCTTGCTTTTAGTTATCCTCTAAGTGACTGTTATATTTTGACTGATGTGTTCTGAACAATGCGCTAATAACCTTCACCTATGATTGACATAATAAACTCATAATTCATATCACGATCGCGTGTTCCGATTTTGCCGTCAAGTACGCCCTCGTCTCAATTGTCATACTATTGCGACTTATACAACAAGATTACGCCCTGGTGGAGTTAGCCGCAGTGTACGTGAGGCTACGGGCGCGATCTTCGACTCTGATCATATCAGAGATAAGAAAAGCATTTTGCAGTTTATTCATTTTATTTCATATCTTTTAATTCGTGTCATTGGTATTATAGTAAGGCAAGCTAATCACAGTGATCTCCCTTTATGGGATTGATCACAGCCAAAGAAAGGTCACGTGACCGTCCGCTTGGAAACGAAAATGGCATTTTAAGAAGTCGGCGACACAAAAGGAATTCGTTTGTGCTTTATATATAAAGAATGAAAGATTTTTCAAATAAACTGGTCAGAAATCAACACCAGAATACATTATTTCTGAATTTAACAACTCAATCCGGTAAAAGGTTCCCTTGAATTTCACCCAATTTTAAAACGAATGCTTTGATATCTATTTTAAATGTATTGGGCAGACATTGAAAAAAGATTACATCGCTTAGTGGACTCCTATGACGAGTGTCTTTTTTTCTCTCATTAGTTATATAAAATCTAGGGTATATATTTCAAAGGAACCTCTTACTTAAATATATCTCTTTGACTAAATTAAGAATTATTTGTAATAACCGGTGTTCTTTTTTGTCTCAATGATTCCCTCTATAAATGAATCTATATTCATATCACACGTGTCGGTTGCTGTGTTTAACCTTGACCCGAGTGAATATCATACACGGGGGAATTAGGTAAGATAATATCAGCGGTTCGGTTAATTAATTTGATCTCGATGGGAATTCATCGGTTTAAGTTTATCTGCTTTGAACGCTAATTAATTAGAGTGACGGACAGTTTTGAGACTACACCTTCACAACCTGATATCGAACTGTCAATACAGAGCAGAACAGAACAGAACCCCATGGCTTGCTGGCTGGCTGGCTTGCTGGCTGGCTGGCTGGCTGGCTTGCTGGCTGGCTGGCTGGCTGGCTGGCTGGCTGGCTGGCTGGCTGGCTGGCTGGCTGGCTGGCTGGCTGGCTGGCTGGCTGGCTGGCTGGCTGGCTGGCTGGCTGGCTGGCTGGCTGGCTGGCTGGCTGGCTGGCTGGCTGGCTGGCTGGCTGGCTGGCTGGCTGGCTGGCTGGCTGGCTGGCTGGCTGGCTGGCTGGCTGGCTGGCCGGCCGGCCGGCCGGCCGTCTGTCTGTCTGTCCCTTTCTTCTATAATTTCATTTCAAATTCATTGTGACTAGAGAGGGTAAATTGTCATCCATTCTTGCAATTTACCCCTTTCACAGTGCTTTTTGACCAATATTGAAGAGGAAGTATTCTTGTTTATGCTTTGTTGCCTGGCCTTCTTTAATCTTTTTACCAACCACAATTCCAAATATCTAATCCAAAGGAAATGAGTTAAAATGTAACTCATAAAATATTTTTCACTACAGTACTTCTTACAAAATCACGTTTGCATATTCTTATAAGAGGTGGTATAGAAGATATCTATCAAAAGGAGGAAGTTCTCTTTGAATAATAAAGTCAATATTTCTCCCTTTTATCGTTTACAATTGACGTCCACTGAAGGAATTGACTCGATCCGTTGCCCAATTCTATTAGATAGAATGGACTAAAACATGTGCATTGACCTTTAAGTTGATTTTTCCTGTAATCGCGTGCGGTAGAAATTGCTACGTGCAAACCAAAAGGTCATATTTCCTTAATTGAAACAAAGGAGCTAATCGGGTTCCCGTGGTCTCACACGCAATACAATTGGTCGCTGTAAAACTTAACTGTCACGACTTCTAAACTGAAACAGAATCAGAGTCGTTTATTGGCATACACGTCAACTCATTGCATCATGTTTATATTTTACATGTATGCTTCACTTTTTTTAGTATGGACCAACGTTTGTTTCATTTTACATATTCATTTTTTAAGCGTAAGGTAATTTGCTTAGTGGTACTTTATCCTGTATTCTAACCACTATGTCACGGACACCACACGCTTAACCCTTTACCGAACGCCAAATGTTTGACTTTCCCAAATTGAAACAGTTTGCAGACGACATTTCAAAATGTGATGAAATTGAAAAATATTCTTCTGATAGGGCAGAAAACATTGTGTGAAACGGAAAAATTGCTCGTTAAGGGCAATTTCTCCTTTCCCTTAAAATGTTTTCCAGAGTCGTCTGTAACGAACCGGTCGAATGCCGTTATTCTTTGGCAATTAAGGTTATGTGTTGGCATATTCATTAACCCATTGTATCATCATTTGATTTTTTATCATATATGCTTCTAATCATATATGCTTCTATTTCTAGTAGACACTTATATTGCCAAAAACATATTCATATGAGTTTTGATGATGTTATGTTTTTCAATGAGCACTTTTTCCTTCTGTCACAATCCTTTCTATTTAACAGTAAGAGTAAATCATTACATTCTATTTAGCTAGTCTGTTTTTAGACGACTCTGGAAATCATTGTGGGAAAAGGAGAAATTACTCAAAACGAGCAAAATCTCCTCTTCCCACAATGTTTTCTGCCCTATCAGAAGTTAATTTTCAAATTTCATTACATTTTGAATTATCGTCTGCAATCTCTTTCGATTTGGGACAGATGAACATTTTTCGTTAGGTAAAGGGTTTATTGAATTCTATATTCCAATGTTATACAGGAAGAACTACGCATTGAAGCCGACGCCCACATCGAGGCTCTTCACTCAGACCCGTCCACGGCGTTACCAAAAATAGAAGCTGTCCTCAAGGAAGTCCTCCGAGCCTATCCGATTGCCCCCTTCATAAGTCGATGTACTCATGAGCGGGTAACCATTGGTGACGTCACGTTGGAACCAAACGTAAGCGAGATTTCATCTTTTCATTAAATCGTTCCTACTAGGACATTTCCGTAATATACAAAGTATGTTATCATTGGATAAATCTGATGAGTTTAGATTTCTTTTTTCACCCACATACATTGTTGAAACTGAAAGTAGTCAATTTTAAAACATTTACTTTCGATTTCCTGGGTCGGTTTACTTAACGACTGAAGAAAAGTATTTGCGTAAGTCAAAACTGATGAAAAATGGAAACTATCTGAAATAAAAACACAAAAGTGTCATGTGACATGTCATTGGAAGCGTCTCGGTAAGACGATTGAAAGAGTCTCGGAGAGAAGCGTCTCGGTAAGACGATTGGAAGAGTCTCGGAGAGAAGCGTCTCGATAAGACGATTGAAAGGGTCTCGGAGAGAAGCGTCTCGATAAGACGATTGGAAGCGTCTCGGAGAGAAGCGTCTCGGTAAGACAATTGAAAGTGTCTCAGAGAGAAGCGTCTCGGTAAGACGATTGAAAGCCTCTTGGAGGGAAGCGTCTTGGTAAGACGATTGAAAGCGTCTCGGAGGGAAGCATCTTGGTAAGACAATTCAAAGTGTCTCGGAGGGAAGCGTCTTGGTAAGACAATTGAAAGTGTCTCGGAGAGAAGCGTCTCGGTATGACGATTGGAAGAGACTCGGAGGGAAGCGTCTTGGTAAGACGATTGAAAGTGTCTCGGAGAAAAGCGTCTTGGTAAGACGGATGGAAGCGTCTCGGAGGGAAGCGTCTTGGTAAGACGATTGGAAGCGTCTCGGAATGAAGTGTCTCGGAGAGAAGCGTCTCGGTAAGACGATTGAAAGCGTCTCGGAGGGAAGCGTCTTGGTAAGACGATGGGAAATGTCTCGGTAAGACGATTTGTAGTGTCTCGGTAAGACGATTGGTAACGTATCGGAGGGAAGCGTCTCGGTAAGACGATTGGAAGCGTCTCGGAGGGAAGCGTCCTGGTAAGACGATTAAAAGAGTCTTGGTAAGGAGCGTCTCGGAGAAAGGGGTCTCAGTAAGACGATTGAAATCGTCTCGGAGGGAAGCGTCTTGGTAAGACAATTGGAAGCGTCACAGAGAGAAACGTCTCGGTAAGACGATTGGTAGCGTATCGGAGGGAAGCGTCTTGGTAAGACGATTGGTAGCGTCTCGGAGAGAAGCGTCTCGGTAAGACGATTGGTAGCGTCTCAGAGAGAAGCGTCTTGGTAGGACGGTAGCGTCTCGGAGAGAAGCGTCACGGTAAGACGACTGGTAACGGCTCGGAGAGAAGCGTCTCGGAGGGAAGCGTCTTGGTAAGACGATGGGAAATGTCTCGGTAAGACGATTGGTAGCGTCTCGGTAAGACGATTGGTAACGTATCGGAGGGAAGCGTCTCGGTAAGACGATTGGAAGCGTCTCGGAGGGAAGCGTCCTGGTAAGACGATTAAAAGAGTCTTGGTAATAAGCGTCTCGGAGAAAGGGGTCTCAGTAAGACGATTGAAATCGTCTCGGAGGGAAGCGTATTGGTAAGACAATTGGAAGCGTCACAGAGAGAAACGTCTCGGTAAGACGATTGGTAGCGTATCGGAGGGAAGCGTCTTGGTAAGACGATTGGTAGCGTCTCAGAGAGAAGCGTCTTGGTAAGACGGTAGCGTCTCGGAGAGAAGCGTCACGGTAAGACGACTGGAAACGGCTCGGAGAGAAGCGTCTCGGAGAGAAGCGTCTCGGAGAGAAGCGTCTTGGTAAGATGATTGAACGCGTCGCGGAGAGAAGCGTCTCGGAGAAAAGGGTCTCAGTAAGACGATTGAAAGCGTCTCGGAGAAAAGAGCCTCGGTAAGACGATTGAAAGCGTCATGGAGGGAAGCGTCTTTGAGAGACGACTCCAATGATGCGTTATTTTTCAATATTTCTTAGCTTAATTTTGACATCACGGGAAATGTTGTTTTTGAAAGCAAATTTCTAGCACAAAATGTTAAGTGTAAGTGATAACATTGTAAAACACTGATGTGTTCAGTGTATAGTCGATAGTCATGTGATGTTCTTTTAGTTGTTATACCTCGCCTTTTGCCAGACTATTTGTTTGGGATGTTTGAACACACTGGTTGCTCTGTCATATTTGAAAGCTTCAGCAAGGTTCTAATACACATTGGTTCAAGCTCTACAAAGCGTTTACTACAATTTCATCTTTAAAGTTGTTTATCACATATAAGAAAAGTTAAAAGTCACAATGAGATGTCGTTAAAACAAAACAGTTTTTGTACTGTTGTTTGAAATACAATTATCCATAGCCATTTATCGCATAATTGATTTAGGGAGCTTGGATATATTTAAGTTTGTACTGTCTATATGCGTTAGAACTCAAAACCGTTCCAACGTTTCTGGATGAAAATACATACTTATTAATTCACTGTATTCCGGCTCTAAGATCTAATGACGAACTGTCTTTGATTCCAAATTGGTTTTTTTCAATGCATAGAATACACAAGTACGACTGTTGTATATTTTTGAAGAAATTAAGTTTTAACTTCTAGATTTGCCCACATCTGTGAACATGCAGCTTTAAGCATATTGCCAAACGGATCGTATTATAGAAGTAAACTCCACTTGAAGTATTGGCTTTTGTTCATGGTTCCAATGGTAATGGGGAAAATATTACGAAATGAAAAACCAGTTCAGGAATGCAATTCGTTTGGCCCAAGGAATCGTTGACGTCCGAACTTTCATTATAGTAAAACTGAACAAAATGTCGACGTTGGCAGCAATCTCTACATGTTTAGTTGAATCATATAGTAAGTGTATGCAACAGCTGGGGGTCCTGCTCCCACGGGGATATTTTATTTCCTTGTTGCATCTGGTGCAAATTAAGGGTGTTCCAAACAAAGAAAAATGCATTTATATACATATATATAACGTTATTACCCCGATTTCCTTGAGATATATATATATATATATATATATACACACAAAAGAAAACTAATCAAACAAGAAAACAAATGAACGACTAAACGTAAATATTTACAAATATGTATACAAATAACGTTCTGGACGGGTTCGGGCATCATGATTGACAATGAAGGCCTACTTGAGGAAGACTTGATTTCTTTTCTACGGAGCAAAGTGTACTAGTACCGTCCGAAAATCAGTACACACGCTGTCAAATCTAGCCGAGGTACCGGCATTTGTGTTTAAACATCCCAAACCAATAATCTTTCAATAGGCAATCAAAACGAACTTTGAGAGCATTGCATGACTTTAATCTGTACAGGAAACACACCAGTGTTCTACCAGCTCATCTCTTACTAGCACAAATAAGCACCAGAAGTCGAAACTCAAAATTTCTAAATAGGACTACTTTTTTCCCATAACAGCTACTAGACCTGATTATGCCTTTTCCAGAATGAATGCTGATTTATATTCAAATAACATCTTTTTCAATAACACGAATTTCAGACGGATCTGATCGCATTCACGTGGGGGATACATCGTTCATCAGCTCAATGGCCGTCCGCCAAACAGTTCCAACCATTTCGCTTCACATCCGACGCCCACCAGCCAAAGTCCCCAAACAACATGTACATCCCTTTCGGGGCCGGTTCGAGAATCTGTATTGGTCAGCACTTGGCCTGGCTCGAACTGAAGCTTGCGACAGCGTTCATGCTACACCGATTCAGATTTACCAAGCTTCCAGAGACCCCTGATCTGCGGTTCGTGGTCGACTGGGCGCATGCTGTCGTTCATCCGGATAAGGATATGATCTTCAAGTTAGACGCTCGATGATCGTGATTTTCTTTGTATCTATTTCTGCTTTCATCAATTTGTTCTCAGGGTTTCGTTCCATTTCAAGTTCCCATGTGCCATGTGATTTGACGACTTATGCAATTCGGTTACAATATAATCCATGTGAACTGACCTCATATGCAATGTGGATTGACCAAATACGGCATGTGGCATGACCTTACTTACAATATTTATTGACAACACTTGGCATGTGGACCTAAATATCCAATGCGGATAAACCACATACACTTATGTCATGTTAATTAACCATATTTGCAATTCGAATTTACAAGTAATCCCTTGTGAATTGACCCATTTGCAATGTTGATTGAGAGGGAACCGAGATATAGGTAAAGTTGTGAAGTGTGCATACATACCAAAGGTTTCGTCCTTTTCATTGCACATAGTATATGTGGATTGTAAAGGAACGGATCTCTGGCTCAAAATTGATAAGTTTCCAAGGAATGTTTTGTTTTTGGTCCGATTTATTTACCAATATTGTTTAAAGGGATGCACTCGTATACAGGGAAATCTTGTGAGTTCTAGTACAATTGGAAATGAATATTAACCTTTAAAGTGCTGGAACCGACTTCATGCGTATGCAAACAGGCCAGATCCAGACCAGCCGCCAAGTAAATTGGCGGCTGGCCCGTGGTCAAACCTGTTTGCTATTTCGAGTATCATTCCTCATTAATGTTAAGGAGATTTCTAAGGTTTTGGAAAGCAGACACCACAAAAATATTTTTTTAGAAAATTATCCAGCATTCTATGGGTTAAATTACATTCAATATCGTTTCATAAGGATATCATTGGGACGGTAACCATCTAGTTTTGCCTGCTTATGAGTGATTTTTTTTAAGTGCATTTTAACACCATAAACTGTTCTAAATCATGGGTTTTATTATTATCTTCCAATGTCTGCTTAAGTTTACCATACCTCACCAAACGCAGCAGCAAATAAATAGTTTTCATTCTATCTTTATGTATATGAGTATCATAAAACGAAACAATTATTAAATGTCTGCTTAAAGTTATCATACCACACTAAAATGCAGCGAATAAGTTGTTTTTATTTCTATCTTAATGTATATGAATATCATAAAACAAAACAATCATTTGTTGCTTATTTGTTGATTATTTTTGAATTTTCGTTGAAAGGTTCTTCCTTATGGTGTTTGGCAAAGAAAGATAAAAGATGTTGTTTTTTTCTCGTCATCAGAGTCTCATGCATACGGGTTGGCTTCGATTGGGCTTCTTATTGATATTGCCTCATCCTTTGACTAAGCATAATGAATGCACATACTATCAGCTAGTAGTTGGCACCATGGCAACCCCTTCTACGTGACCCTTGTTTGTTATATACAATTCTTATTAACCCTTTCCCAAACAACAACGATATTTGACCAGTTTGATGCAGACGACTCTGGAAAACATTGTGGGAAAAGGAGAAATTGCTCATGACGAGCAATTTTTCCTTTTCCCACAATGTTTCCTGCCCTATCAGAAGATTATTTTCCCATTTCATCGCATTTTAGAAATGTTGTCTGTAAACTTTTTTAATTTGGGACAGTCGAAAATATGTTGTTTGGAAAAGGGTTAACCCGCAATATGTGTATAGGGTTAGTTAGATTAGTTGGTTTATTTTCGGGTTTGCCGTCTTTCTGACTAAATTGTCACATGTGTCTCGGGTAAGTCAGATTGATTGGTTGGTTTTCGGAGATGCAGCACGTTTTCAACAGTATTTTAGTCATACCATGATTGTCAAAGGAGCTGTCCATCGTCAAAGTATTAACGCACCTGCAATGGAAATTATTCCTTCCGGGCACCTGCATTCCTTCCGGGCGACTGCATTCCTTCCCTCATGAATATACTTATTCAGAGGGGAGAGACGAATACATCATGTCGAGTTGACCTTAGTTCACGTCGGAGAGAATTTAAGATGAGTTTCGTCTCGAAATTAGGATCCATGTATTCCAAGTTGTGTTTAACCCTTAGAATGCTGGGTAATTTTCTAAAAATAGATTTATGTGTCGTCTGCTTTCCCAAAAACCTTTAAAAATCTGTTAAATTTTGATGAGGAAAGATACTCAGAGTAGCAAACAGGCCTGGGTTTCACGAAACATCTCAACTTGAGTACGTCCTCAAATATTGAGGATCCTCAAATATTACCTCAAATTCCGTTTCACGAACGTTTTCCTCAAGTTAGATCACATCGATATAATTGGCGGTTGGCCTGTATCCAACCTGTTTGCGTAAGCATGAAGTCGGTTCAAGCACTGTACGGATTAACAGTTCCAAATCAAACATTCGCGTTAAACCGTGCATGCAACAGGGCAGTGTTTTACTCGTCATATTATGCTTATACTTTACATTCTAAGTTCAATACAACATTCCCTCTCATATCAATGTTTATGAAAGCAATTTTTCTACCTAATGTGTCATTGCATGTCCAAGACATGACAATATCGTTATCTTATTTGAGTATTCATGTTTTTCTGTTTGGGTTTACGGAAATATCTTATTTATCCCATTATCAAACAATAACGATATTTGACCAGTTTGATGCAGACGACTGTGGAAAACATTGTGGGAAAAGGAGAAATCGCTTTTGACGAGCAATTTCCCCTTTTCTAACAATGTTTTCTGCGCTATCAGAAGATTGTTTTTCAATTTCATCACATTTTGAAATGTCGTCTGCAAACTCTTAGATTTTTGGACAGTCGAACATTTAGCGTTTGGTAAAGGGAATTGGTGAAACGCTTCACGGTATATAAGATTGAAAGCTCGACAAACAACGAATTCAATGTATCCTTTGGTCACAATCGTTCCCTAGGCACAGTAGATACGTCAAAGCAAGTCACTGTTGAATAAGGAGGTGAGGTGCATTTTTTTTGCGGCGCATTCCACTTTCGAGTCGGTATGAGTGACATCTTATTTATTTTTTCTTTCGGTGAATAACCATTGTCTACTTTCGAATTTCATATAATGTAAGATGTAGGTGATTCTAAAACGTTAACTCTGATAAGTTTGACACATTCTGCAACAAATTCGCTGAAAGACTGATTTCTCACGGAACTCGTTAAAACCCTTGCTCATTCAATTCGTTGATTTGACCTATCGGTTCCGGGCAATATTTAAGTCTATTGATTTTAAAAGAAAACATTCATCGTCATGTGAATCATTTGTTTCCTTTTCTAAAATATTCCTAAAACACTGGAACGAGCATTTTCTCATTTCCCAATATAATTTCCAAACTACCAAACGAATATTTCTCAACTCACTGACAATAACCATGGCCACCCTGAAAGTCAGTCATGGTCACCCTGAAAGTCAGTCATGGTCACCCTGAAAGTCAGTCATGGTCACCCTGAAAGTCAGTCAACGAACTCTGCACCAACAACAAATAACCATTTGGATGTGAGTTAAACGATTCTACGACACATCCGTACACTCTCATTTGTCTGGAAAGGTGAAGAGAAGCTGTTAGCAACTTCCGGCCGATCACAATACGTTCACAAGTGTTGCTTTTATCTTTCAGGATCTTACTTAAAAGAAAGTAGAGTTAATTGCTTGTCTGTTAGTTAATTATGGTTCATGCCCGTTCAAGTCAATTTCAGCCGACCGAGTTTTCGGACTTAAGGTAGAAAACCCTTTTTTCGCCATTTTGAAACATTTTGTTTCGTCGGATTACTTCGGTCGTTATCGGCAAACACCGGTCAGATGCGAAACCTACTCGGTTAAATACGAATATTTCCCACTCTGAACGATTTAGACACACATAATTGTGTCTTGGGTTTAATAAAGTTTAAAGATTAGATATTTACAATCATTATTACTAAACCAAAGACTACAGTCTGTATTTCTAGTTTCATTATTTCAAATATGCTGAAATTCCTTGTTTTTGTGTAATAATGTAAGCGTAAGATACATAGAAACTCCGTGCCTCTCAGCTCTTTGATGAAAAGCCGGTTTATAAATAAAGATCCTCAAATAAACGCAGGAACTCCTCCTGGTCCATCTTGCTAGCGTCACGTGATTATACGCAGTTATACGTTTACGAAGACCCACGTGACGATGGTGTCTAAAATACCATTTCTCATTATAAGATCGTTGTTTACAAAAAAGAAGAAAACAAACCGAATATCTGAGATATCAATTGTTTCTATCATTTCTTTGCGGTTATGAACGTGACTGGAAACCTATTAGTTATCTAGTCCTATGTTACTTTTTATATGGGTTTTACATCACATCAACATTATTTCAGTTATGTAGGGATGCCCGACTCTTAATGATGGAGGAAAACCCCATAATTAACTGCCCATAAGGGCTGGTCAAGGCGGGTGACTGCCTCTCATGAAAATCCATATCCCTCTCAGAATTTGAACCCGCGCTGAGAGGGGCCATGTGACTTCAAGGTCTGTACTCTAACCAATAGGCCACGGAGGCCCGTTTCTATGTTACTCGAAAAACCTTTGGTGTCATGTGATCGGTGGAAGAAACAAACTTTCTTTTAAAAAAGTTAAAATCCCAATCATTGAGATAGTCCTTTTAATCGCCCAGAGAGAAAGGCTAAGTTGGTAGCATATCCAGTTAGAAAACTTAGAGGTTCTTGGTCGCGTTTTACAACATATCTTACGCTTTGAATTGCGTAAGTTCAAAACAACATTCTCTTTCCTTTTAATATCGAGACAAGTAATATAGCAAAGTAACAAATCATTTAAGTTCGCGTAATTTCAAAACTTTCCCAATAATATCGAGAAAAGTTAAACTGCAAAGTAACACGTCATTGGAATTACAATAATAAGTACACAATATCAATACAGAATTCGGGGACTTTATTTCTTTATGCTAGAGTTGCTGGCATCTTATATCTTCATTAAGAAAGATGAAACGGAATGACGCGTAATTTGGGCTTTGATGTTAAACTTTTACCCATTTCACAATCTTAGCTAATCAGTTTGATTCAATGAAAACACCTCGTACATAATATGGAAGCCGACTTATTGTTTCTCGCGAGACTACTTTTATTGTACTTTCGTTTTCAATTAAATATCTTTAATGCAAAATCTGAATAGTCATATGCATATAAAGAGACAGATATATATCACAACTTATAATTTCAATATTATGTATGAGTTACTGATAAAAAAATGGTGCTTTTAAAGTAATGTTCAACACTTCCATATACATGAAACAACTCACCGTTGACGCTTTCAGGAAACGTGTTATAAGCCGGGACAAATTAAACAACATTTTGCAACCATACACTCATATACAAGTTGTATTTCTCAGATCACGGAAAAACCCGAGTTGTTACGATTGCCCATTTCGATTATGTCGTAAGAGGAAAATAAGGGGTAAGCATGCGTAGTCAACTGTTTGCGAAACCGAAAGATGATGGTACAGTCAAACTTGTGTTAAGAGGCCAGCCTATTGGACAGAGTAGATTGGCTGTTTAAGACAGGTTGGCTGCTTAACACAAATTGATGTACACTATAAATCTAACAATGGGACTTTCTAAAGTGGTTGTTTAAGACAGGTTGGCTGCTTAAAGGGTGGTTGCTTAACACAAGTTAGACTGTACCTAGAAATACTTCCCCTAACCTATAGGTAATTATATAAGGAAGATCATTGTTTATTAGATACACCGTTCAAACTGTTTATCATATCCACGTGCTATATCTCCAACACACGGTAAATCAAAGCGCTGATAGCGCTGAAGGACTAAGGTGCGTTTAAAGCAAGATGATTGAGGATACATTTGAAAATTTCTTTGGGCAACATCTCGATGAAAACAAAACAGCTGCTCCTTTTACCACCACTACTAAAACCATCATTTCTGTGAACAGAAACTGAACGATAGTCTATTTTTCGAACATCTGGACAATTTACGATTTCCCATGAGGTAACAGTAATAATTATATAGAGCACAACAAAGCGAGTCAATCCGGACTACATTCCTAGTTCCAAGAAGGAATTAATCCGCACAATGAAGGCGGATGTTTAATGAGCAATTGGGGTCAGACCGATGTTTGTGTATTGATAAAGTATCGTCCCTATAAAAGTGGTATGTAAATTCAATGGACTAAGGTAATGACGCACCCTTAGTCCAATAAGGTGCTGACGCACCCTTAGTCCAAAAATGGGTTGATACGTGTATTGATAGGCTATCTTTATGTAGCGTAAAACATCTTTGATGTCATTTTATCCGTAGACAAAATTTCATTATGAGAATATTTGAAACTCAATCCGTGAGATAGTCCTTTTAAAAAGTCAGACAACTAAGTAAGTTCATTCCTCTTTATGGTACCATCTGCCAGTCTAAACTTAAAGTATCAGCAGCAGACGACACTGATTAGACAACTGTAAAACACGAAAACTAATGATTTCTTTATCAAACAGTATAAAACTTTTGTAAATATAAGCGGTGAGAGGTATTGTGGGTGTAAGGTGGAAAAATTGTTACTTAAAGACTTGAAAACTGTTGTTACTATAAGGCGTCAAAACTATTACAACTATAAGGCGTCAATAAGTGTGTAACTCGTAAAAGGTAT
>OX401404.1:7794633-7819619 GCA_947846245.1 Cerastoderma edule
TATATGTATAGGCATGCACCCCATTGACATTTTATTTGTTAACATCCAGATTTTCAAAAGGTTTGTCCAAAGTTAATTCTCTTTCATAATTTTCAAGCTGTTGAACTCTTAGGCCAGGTTTATATATATTGGAATGATTATGGCTGGTAATTCAGGTTATAGATGTTTGAACTATATCTGAATTAGCATTGAAATCAGTGTAGTTTCTCATTAAATGAGTATGCTCAAACTAAAGGAAGTATGAATAATGACACAGATAGTAGCATACTGTAAGAGGTTAAAGAGTAAATGATTTGTAATACAAGTTATTTGGAATGCATAAGATTTTTTACCTGATTTACGCTAAATCAATCAAGCCGAAATCGATTTTAAATCAAGTTATTCCATCTTAAATCATCTCTTGATAAATATTTGTGAAGACTGATAAATATACGGTATCAAAAATGATAATTTCATTAAAATTTAATCCAAGTTATAGACAAATGACTAAAATTCAAAGTTGAAATGTATAGACTAAAAGCAGACATGTCTGCTTTTACAATTCATCTCACAGTTTCCATAAACTACCAGAAATGATAGAATCCTAGCATGACATAATGCCATGGTCCTGCAAAAGAAACCATATTCTGGTCCATAAAATAATACTGAAACCAGTAAGATGAAGCAGAAGAATCACTCTTTTATCATCAGGCAGTACAACACATTGTTGATTTTATCAGAGATATAATCTATTTTTCTTTTTCATTTCATATATTAAATGGTTTTTTTTCTTACCCTTACATTTTTCAGTTCTGTATGAATTAATTATTTGGAGAAAAAAGATTACCTGCATATAGGACCTATAAAGGCCAACCTATATGAGCACATGATACCTCTGATACCTCAGAATAATACTATCAAATGATACAGGTCAGCCTGAACTTTCACTGATGGACCCGATTAGTATGAAATCAATTAGTCAATTAGTTTGAATATATTTGAAGGTATTTCCTAAGTATGATGTAGGAACAAAATAACTACAAGCATTCTTTAATAGGTATAAATTTAAGATATTGAATTTGTGGAATACAAATAGTATGTCTTTTTAAGTTAGTCCATCCTCCATAAAATAATGACCATTCATGATTTGTCAATAAGGAAATTATGATGCTGGTACTGAAGATGCATGCATTTACTGACAAATTAATGTACAGCTCCATGTCACTGAATGGATGTATCTGCACTTGAATATCTATGGTCATCTTAAATGATGTCAACAATAATATTACTGATTATGCAAAGAAATGTGTTAAAGTCAAATAAAACAAACAGTTAGCATTTCATAAGTTTGTTAAAATAGTTTCCAAAATTGCTATTATCTATACAAGAATTGGTTTTCATGTGGCAACAATGCAAATAAACCATGCAGTGTCCTTTCAATTATGTTTTGTAAACAAAATGATATAAATTAATTGTATTTTACAACTTTGATCCAAAGCCTTGGAGCGATACTGTTACAAGTGCATCACTTGTAACAGTATCGCTCTAAGTTTTTAATGTATTTGCACTTGTAACATTAGGACAAATATGCAATAACTTCTTTATTTTTGGTTTCTTGAACTTAACATTTACAGGGTAGATGTAGGATGTGTAAATGACTTAATTTATGTAAAAAAGTGACTTTGGACAAAAATGTCATTTAGAACAGTATCGCTCTAAGCCCTCGTATTGCTTTTATTTTGTTCTGTCACAAATGATCATACGGGGAAATAGGGTAAATTCTAGAAAAATATTTGGCAAATGATTAAAAGTAAAGATACTTCAATTTGAATATTAAAAATGATAATGGCCGATGTTCAATTTACCTGAGTGATTTTCGACATGGTGTTTCCATAAAGCAGAATTCAGAGTCTCTTTATCTGAAAGTAACAGAAAGTTAACATAAAAGTTGAAACCATTACCCATCACACTTTGCAGACAGTTCAAAGTACAAATCAGTAAGAAATAAGAGCTATCACTTAAAGTAACAACTACACCCCCCTCCCTTGAAAAATCCTTCCCGCAGATACATGAATTTAGATGCATTCATTTCATATTCATTTAGCTCATTAAGTGATAGAAGCAAACCTTCTTGAGACAAGCATAAGCAAATGTTGCTTCTCACTTAGTCCTTTTTAATAAGGTTTACCCGATTTATAGTATGTTTCGAAAATCCATGCTATTTACTTGAATATTCATTGTTGAATGAATTATGGGCATTCCTTAAAATGGTCTTATGCCCATCTTACGGCAATATGAGTGTTTACCGTTGAATATATCATTATCAGACCTTATTTCACTTTTGCTGTACAGTGAATTTCTTATTGAATTATTATTGATACAAAAAAGCCAAGGGATATTTCGTTTGGGTTTCAAAAAGACTTTGCAATGATTTGGGCAGTAAGGGAGACGCTATTTTGCAAAAGAGTTCAACATCGGAAAATGTGAAATGATGAAGTATCAAGCATACTCGGCCGTGATGATGAGTATTTTCCTTTTGTTTCAATGCATAATCAATTGACAATATGATTCAAGGAAATCAGTTTAGATGTGTCTGTATTTCATATCAACAATTCACGGAATCTTCATTTTTGTTATATGTCTTGGGCAGTCTAATAAGAACAAGAGCTGTCCCTAAAACAACGTAGAGTGTTCTCTTTATGATACCAAGGGTAATGGGGGCGCTAGAAAAATCAGTTCAAAGTCAAACAAGAGCTGTCCGTAGCACAGCATGCTCGTCTTTTAGGTAATGTCGTAGAGGGGTATATTTCAGTGAAATATTATTGTTTCTAAAATATGAGGGTGCAAACAATGATTCCCTGCAATAGCTGTTGAGAAATGGACATGCACGCAAAAACTTAACCAAGATTTCCTTCAGTACAAAAGGCCGCATAATTTGCTTAAACTTCATACAAAAGATGTGAAACTTGGCCTGGGACCATAGATTATTACCCTGAACACATGTGTGAAGTATCAACCCATTCCATACAGTAATTCATGAGATACAAACTTGCATGTAAACATTTAACCAAGATTTTCTAAGTACAAAAAGCTGCATAATTTGCTTAAATTCAAAATTTGAAATATCAAATTCAGCCAGGGACCTTAAAGTATGACCCTGAACCCATTAGTGAAGTATCAACCCATACCATACAGCAGTTAATGAGATACAAACTTGCAAACTTGTAAAAACTTAACCAAGGTGCGACTCCGACAGCGAGGCCGACGCCCGGGTGAGTAGTATAGCTCTCTTTATTCTTCAAATAGTCAAGCAAAAAATGATATTTTGAAAGGTTATTATTTCGAACTTGCGACTGGTAGAGCTGAGAATAATGTGTCATTAAACATTATTTACCACAACATTTAGACCTTTGTTTCTTTTAACACTTACTTTGACTGTGAGAAATGGGCATAATGCCACTTTAAGTAACCTAGTGAGAAACTACCTCTTATGAAAACCCAAATGCCATGAATGGGATTAGAACCCATAAGTAGAGGGGAAATGGAGTATCAAGTTCTGAACTTGAAACCACTATGGTACGGAGGCCCCACTCTAACCATTAGTAAATTTTGAAATGCAAAAGACACATTGTTATGGCATTTCAAGTCATTTGTATTAGATATCAGGTGATAGGATAAAAGTTAAATGATGAATAATCATGAAGAAAAAAAACCTCAACCTATTTTGATGGTGTGAACACAATCTGCATTCTTATAGTAGTAAGATGTATCTTCTAGAATCTCCTCCTGAAACAAACAAATATCATCAAATAAGACAAATACTGACATTGATACTCTCCCAGCAGATGACTTTTGAAACTTTAGACTAACAAGTTTACTCACAATGAGTAAGTTCCAATTCTTAATCAATATTTTAACCCCTTACCAAACAATTATTAATCAATATTTTAACCCATCACCAAACAATAATGATATTTAACCAGTTTGTTGTCCTATCAGAAGATTATTTTTCAATTCCATCACATTTTGAACTGTCTGCAAACTATTTCAATACGATACAGTCATCGATTTGGTGTTCGGCAAAGGGTTAAGCAATGCTTTAAGCTTGTTTACAGAATCGTTCTAGCTTACATGATCATCTACCTAGTGGGCCTAAGTTGGTGAGATCAATACATTGTAGCTATTCTGATGAAAATAGTCTCTTTAAATTATGAATACATGAATGATATATGATATCAAGTGTCTATGCATTTACCATGGCGACCAAATAAAAAGCAACCAAAATGAATAAAATCTGCAGTAGACGACTTTTGAAACCGTTTTTTGAAATCAAAAAGAAAACATATATGAGCAGACTTTCCCTTCCCATTTTTTTATTCCTTTAAAACCGTTTTTTCTTTTTTACTTCATTTTCAAATGTCTCCCACATTTACTTTTGATTAGGAAGATCAAAAATTAAAACACTTGGTTAATAGTCTAAAATAGTGCAATTCAGTGGACCAGTGACCAAACACACACATGCACCTCTATTCTTAAACTGGGCCTGCATTAGTCGAAAGAGACAAATAAATCATGCTACATATTGATTTTATCAAAAGTTAAACACCTCTGACATAGTAAAGAAAAAAACTCCATATTGCTTCTCACGGACTACTTCAAAGTCAGTCATTGCTGTTCATTTGCTTTCAAAAGAATCTGTCAAGTATATATATATATATATATATATATATCAAAATAGTCATTTAATTTGATTATAGAAACAAAAATACACCATAATGTATAATTCCACCCTTAATAAAGAGTGTTAAAGTAATCAACCAAAAATAAATTAATGATGTAAAATGATGTTCATCACTTCCATATATATATACATTGAACAACTTTAAGTGGATTCTAATAGGTAATATGTTGTAAGGTAGTCCAGTTGATTCAGACATAGATATTCCATTCTATGTCTGGTTGCATTCTATATCAAAGCGCATCAGAGGGGATATAGATTAATCACCGCAATCTTGTTTCTGATTGATCCACTTTTTAATTCATCTCTCCGATTTGGTCCTCATTTTTTCTCACATAGTACCTCCAAGCTGTATTACAGTTACAGATTGGATCACCCTAGTTAGTTGTAAGAATGAAATCTGGAAATCTAAGCCAAATTTTGTCACCCTACTACACCTATAAACAGGCGTATTTTTCAGTCATGGAAATACCCTACATAAGATAGAAAGTAAATATTAAGGAAAATAAAATTAAAATGTTACCACTTCTTCCTTTGAGTAGCCTTGACTTCTGAGTTCACACTGCTTCTCGTGTTTCTCCAGAGCTGAGTTGGGCATCTTATGATCGCTGTTATATTTGCAAACAGACATTTTCCGAGGCTGTAAAGGTTTCATTAAGCAATAATCATTCCATCATTAAAATAATTAATATAACAAGGGTTCCACATGATGTTAACAGTATTTAAGTTATGTTGTGATGCCTGACTCTTTATGTCACTTAACTGCCCATAAGGGCTGGACTGGTCAAGCTGGGTATAACCATTGGCATCCAGTAAGTCAGACGATACGGATAGACTGCCTCTCATAAAAATCAAAATGCTGTGATCAGGTATTCCATCATTACAACTCAATACCAAAAAATCTTTTAAATTAGAAAGGACAAAGTCCAAAATAGTACTTTATGCAGATATAATGTCACATATTGGGTGTTATTTTTCTCTGTACACTCCAATACAAATGAGAACTGTAAATTGACCGTCTCACTATGACCAAATTATGATATCTTTTCCCTCATATGGAAAAATTCTACCTTTAAAAGAAAAATGTCAAATAGTTATGAAAAAGTAAGTTTTCACTGCTTTAAAAAATAAAAAAAAAAAACTTGAAAGCATCTTTAAAACCAAATCAGTTTAATTAATGTTATTATGTGTGATATGTTTCTTTCATTTTACAAGTGTATGTTTTCTAAATTATTTTGCAGGATAGTCAAATGGACTACATTAAGGGTTTAACACAGTGTCAAAAAAATTTCAGTTACTTAAACAACTTTTCAGGACTTAAGGGTACTAGGCTGGGTTCACCGTTCTGAAGTGTCTTGCCAAAGGACACTCCAACAACATCAGAGGTACTGGTGGGGATCGAGCCTGGGACCCTGGAGTTTAAGGTCACAAACACTTGGCCACCACAAACTTCTACTATAGTTTTGCATTGAACCAAAGATAGATAGAGCAGTGAGACCATGAAGAAAGTATCTCGAAGGTTCGCTGCAAGACAATAGTAAGTGCTTCATAAACATGAAGCACTTACTATGGTATTGCACTGAACACTCATGCTGTTGCTCACCAGAATGAAATGTTCTGGTGTCCACTCCAGTGTTTCCATCATAGCCATGATATCTGCCTGACATTTCGTGATGTAGTTGTCTAAATCGTCCAGGACTTCCTGACGCGACTCCAACTCCTTACTGGATACAGACATGTCTTTATAGCTTTATAGCTAAGTCTTTCATGTTCAAACAACCCATTGAGTTATCTGTAATGAAGGACGGGCAAAAGATACCCAGTGGAAACATTCAGATAATACAATTTTCTTTTGTAAATAGCAGTCTTGGTAACGGTAGACGGTCTTTTTGTCTAACTGTCGTTTCGTCTAACTGTCGTTTCATCTAACTAATATTATTGCACTGGAATTTAACAGCAGAATAAATATAAATGTGAGTATTTTTTGTGCTTAATCTAATACCAATTCACCTTTTGTGACGAACAATAACCAAAATCTTTTTGACATCATCATCACAAATGGCAATCTGAACACATTTGGTTTATCCAATGAAAACTAAGCTCACGGATATACCAGATTAGTTTCGATTGTCGAAAACAGTGATGTAAAATGTGTTCTAAGCAGTCAGACCCAATATTGTATTTAATTGTTAGCTAAAACTTAAAACATAAAGTAATTCTGTGATCACATAGAAGAGTTGAATCCTCGGCTGTGACAGCCTGGTTGCAGTCATTTTTAGTTTAGATCAATACGTTTAATTTCCACGTTAGATCGAGACTAAGTCTTTCCTTTTGTCTTTTTTATATTTTTTGGTATTAAGATACACATATTTATATGCCTTCTTTTAATTCATTTCATAATGAGTGTTTGTGCACATGCTTCCTGACTATGATAGAAATGACAACTGGTCATAGGCACAAAGTGAAAAAATGGTGAGATTATCTTATCAGAAAAAGAAATGATCATGAAAACAAATTTGCCTGTTGCAGATACAATGTTGAATCGCGAAACCAGAAATGACCTCGATTGGAAACTGGGTCAATTACAGTCTACTTTTCAATGCAAATTCACATGAATTTCATTGTAAGTGGGGTGTATGTGTGTTTTTTATAATGTAAAGTGTTGTTTAAAAAATAATTCAAATGAAATGATATAGCGTTCTTCGAGTTATATATGTTTCCTTCAGTTGATATCCAGATTGCGAATAATTTAGCAGCTATTCAGTACCCTTTTTCTTGCTATTCACACTTACCTTATTTCAACTGACTGATATGTATTATTTTTATCACATGCAAACCGAACAATGGTTGCAGGACATGCATCTTCAATTGTCATTAATTAATTGTTCCATTAATTGGTGTCCTAAATTACTGTGCAAATCATCAGCCAGCAAAAGGGGAACATACAAAATTATAACAAACTGTTGTGTATTATTTTATTGATAAATTACTTAAGAAATTGAGACAGACATGTTGTGATTGGCTTAAACCAGTGTGCCTGACCGGCTAGTGATAATAACTGTGCACATCTGTAAGCATTTTACTAGGGAAAACAACTTCCTTTTTTAATTCGTAAAAATCGGCCGAAGAATTGATAAGTTATTTCCAAAAAACAGCGAATTTCGATCACTGATCCTTTAAGTTAGGCTGATTACCGGTGTCTCATATAGCGAACATAGTGGAACCAGTAGACAGCAAGGAACCAGTTTACTGATCGTGACAATGCGATTTCAATCTGAACACATCGTGTTTATCCCATGAAAACACCTCTGAAATAATAGGGATGACGCCATATTGTTTCCCGCGAGAATGACGTCACTTTACTTTCGTTTTTAAAAATAGATCTTAAAAGTGAAATCTTAAAAAGCGTTAAATTTGATTGAGGAAACAACTATACATGTCACAACAACAGTTTTGCCATTTCGTATGAGTTACTGATAAAAAATGATTAAAAAGGATGTCCAACACTTTCATACACATTGAACTACTTAACAAGCACTTTTAGAAAATGTGTCAATTGCCGGATGCCGATTTACCCGAAAAATTATAACCCTACACTTATTTTCGAGGTGTATTTCACAGCTCACTGAAATACCCGAGTAGTTCCGATTGAATGTGATTTATCCCAAACTGATTTCAAAGTCAATAGCCGCTTGGCATCTTCAAGCATTTGGTTATCTGGGTACCATAAACGCTCTTTACTATTTGCAACAATAAGCGTCCGCTTTAAGACAAAATGAAAGCTAGACATCGGAGATTTTTAGGCCTTTTTCTCGTAAGTGGAGATGAACATTGAAGTTTTTGAAGTGAGCGATGTTTGTTTTGTTTTTCTGTCACTTTGATTCGCGAAATTTTATTGTTAACTATGCCATTTTCTGTGATATTTTCTGTGACTTAGTCTGCGTTGTTTTTAGTTGCTGTCATTTAGAATGATGTTACAGTTTAAACCTTTTGACTGGATCTGGCATCCAGATAGCTTTACTCACTGCAACAATAAAACTTGGATACTGTTGGAACTTGCATAAAAATGTCGGGTAAGACATTTATGCTTGCATCAATGGCCCAACTGTGCAAAATGTAGATGCTTTAGTGAAGAAAGCAGTTCAAGGCTTAACCCAGAAGAAAACCAGCAAACCAGTTTCCTTAGCCAGAGTAGAGAAAGACTTCATGTTTTGTAGAAATACAAACAAATATGGCTTAAAGAAATAGATTGTAATTTACATAGACAGCATGTTTTTTTTTTCTTTTCATAATATATGGTACATATTCAGTCAAAAGATAATTGAAGTGATGAGAGACTGAAAAGACTTTGCACACAATGAACATCTTTCTTTTTTGTCACAATCTCATTGATATTTGTAAATCAACTGTTCCAATGTTTGTTGTTAGGCTTTTTAAATAAGTATGTCTAAATGTTAATGTTGTTTCCTGAATATAACATTAAATTTTTTTAAACACAGTTCGGGCTAGTAAACTGTGGTTCGGGCTAGTGAAAAATCCCATCTGGTAGCCCGAATGGGCTAGTGGTTTAAAAATTGAATTTCGCACACTGTTAAACCCATTTGGAAATCATTTCATAAATATGGCCTCCTATTTACGAAAATTGCCTATGGATAGTTAACTTAAGCATCCTTGCAAAAAGCTCAATGTCTAAAGGATATGTTTGATTTTTTCTATGTTTGATAATTCTTACTGAATTATAGGATGGTTACGGATAGACATAAATGTGGGTACAAATTGACATACATGAGGGTACGAATTGGACAAAATTGACTGGTTACGAATTGTTTTGAGTACGAATTTACCGGGAAGCGTTTATTTTATTTTACATATCTTGCATTATCAATTGCCTTTGAATGGCCATTTTGTGCTTTAAACCAGAAAGTCAGAATTTGAAAAGTCCAACACTATTCTAATTTTTCGGAATTTCGACTTTAGATTGCCCCATCAGAAAATAAAAGCAATGTTCACGTCTAATTATTTTGACTACCCTGTGTTCGTAACCGCACATTGTGATATCGGGAAAATTACTGAACAATCGCCTGCATCCGTTTATCAATTGCAATTTTTGTAACAAAATACCCTAAACCTCGTATAAATAAATAACCTACCCAAACGCATACGTCCCCCAAACGCTGCCACGCGCTGTCCAATCGGTTTGATAAACGAAAGGACTACTGTAAAAGTAAAACAATCTATAAGTCTCTAAGGATTGTAAATGGCGGACTTTTGTACATGGGGGATAACTACGAATATATATACATCAAGTAAATCTGTTTCGTCCAGCGGTCGTTTTGTGAAGACCAAAGACATTTCGAATGGCATATTTTATGTAAGTGGATATCAGCTTTCATCTCAAACTCAACTTTATTTTAAGTCGAAACAAATGACTATACATTTTAAAAAAAGGGTGTTTGTCTCTTATTCAGTAGAGATGGACAATTGTACGATTTACTGATCGATTTGATAAGCATTTTTTTCATGGCGAATGTTTGTCAGTCTGATTGTCAGTCTGATTGTCAGTCTAATGGTCAGTCTGATGGTCAGTCTAATGGTCAGTCTGATCAAAGACCTAATAAACATGTTTATTAGGTCTTTGGTCTGATGGTCAGTCTGACGGTCAGTCTAATGGTCAGTCTGATGGTCAGTCTTATGGTCGTAGTATAACGCTCTTAATTTAGTCAACTACTTAAATGGAAGAAGAAGAATGGTCAGTCTGATGGTCAGTCTGATGGTCAGTCTGATGGGGGTGTGTCTAAAATGCGGACGTCTTAAGCGGACCATATTCACAAAGAAGGAAAAAGCGGACGAAAGCAAATATAGAGGGAAAAAGCGGACGGCACGAGATCGATGGACACTCCATAGCTATATGTTTAAATGAAGTGTTGTTACGATGGAAATGACTTTTTAGTGATATCAGAGACATTATGTCTCTGGTGATATGTTTTGATTTACCAACGTTTTAGACTTTTGTTTCTTTTATATGTTCAGTCTTATTTGACCATTAATCACCGTTAACGGTTTTTGGAATATTTATTTACAAAAAAAGGAACACTTTTTAACATGTTTGTTTGTACGTTTTAAATGATTTTGATGTCTTTTTTTTTATTATTATTCAATTCTTTTTTTTTTTTATTCTTAACTTTTTACAATTTGAATCATTACTGATAAGTTATCATTTAACGAAGGGGAATCGCCTTGTGATTTATGACTGTTTCACACAAAATATTTAGAATGGTTTTGGAGGTAAAACATTGTAAGGAATTTGTAAGAATAGATTTGTGATAAATATCATCATGGGTTTTATGACCCTGAGGACAGTGTCCAGGAATTCTTAAAATAACATTCCTTTCTGTAGTTGATTAAAAGTGTTTTAGATCTATTTCTCATGTCCCCAGGTCAACAGTTCTTTGTTAGTAAACCCAGAAATAGGAGAGACAACCACTTTCGATCTCAATCGTTTTCATTTTTGTTTGTTGTCAAAGATATTTCTCTCCGCATGCAAATGTATCCTTTTCTCCGCTATAGGTAATTGTCTATTCCATGATTTCGTCCGCTTTTTCTCTCTTTGTGTGTATTCTCCTCTATCGGCCGTAGTATAGAGGGAAAGAGCGGACGGCACGATATCGATAGCTTTATGCTTAAATGAAGAGTTGTAACGACATATATGACTTCTTTTTGTGTTCTTTGCACTTTTTCGCCTTAATTTTGTCTAAATTCAATCCGTCCGCTTTTTTCTTCTAAATTGCTTTCGTCCGCCTTTTCCCTCTTTGCGTGTATTCTCTTCTGTCGGCCGTAGTATAGAGGGGTTTACTTTTATCTGTCTTTATTGCATTCATCCGCGGACCATACACACAAAGAAGGAAAAAGCTCTTCCTCCCTCTCTCTCCCTTCCTTCAATTGCTGTCGCATCTCTTTTCCTCTTTCTCTGCTCTGTACGAAGTAGGGTTTGTTATCTTGAGCAATTATTAACAAATTGCCTATGACAAGAGGGCTTTGAAATAATAGTACCTTAATATAGGTCGCTCCTACCTGAGCTTTCTGAATGACTGGCGCCCGTTTGAAGACGTTAATTGTTTTATATACCATGATTATGTCTACTTTTAGTATGGTCGCTTTTAACAAGATTTACTATATTAACATAGGCGAAATGACTCAAATGATGCCGAAAGGCAAATTGCTAAACATAGTGAGAAACGTCTCCAAGGCATCTTTCAAATCATTAAAGCTTTCTTGTACCAAATGAATAATCTACTTGTGTGTTTTTACATAGACATTTAAGTCCATGAGCTGGTCCAATATCGTCTGCCAAAATTGCCTGTGAGTAGGTGGGAGTCGTGTTGCGTCATAGTAAATGCTAAGATACTGTTTGATAACTCTTTACCACATTCAGAAGACATGTTTTTAATTGAAGCATACGACTTTAGAAAAGCTTTGTAGACATGTGAAAAAGCTTTGTGCTGCTGTTGTGGTATGTGAATAGATTGAAATTGCAGTGAGGTAAAAGGAGAGGTCGCTTGTGACAACCGATTTCTCATTTTGCCACACTGCTTTTAGAAATTTGTCTGCTGCAACACGCAAAAATGTGTCGTTATGTGTTATAAATATGTTACATACAAATAAATTGCTTATTTGTTACAATTCGCCCCTTTGTCATGGTGGGTTCTTGGTCGTTCGAAGCAGAAGCGTAAAAGTGTGTGTTCATCGAGTAAGGGTTTAACCCTTTCCCACTTTTCGACTGTTTGAAAAAGTTTGCAGACGACATTTCAAAATGTTATGAAATTGGAAAATAATCTTCTGATAGGGCAGAAAACATTGTGGGAAAAGGAGAAATTGCTCGTTACGAGCAATTTCACCTTTTCCCACAATGTTTTCTAAAGTCGTCTGCAATAAAGTGGTCAAATGTCGTTATAATTTGGGAAAGGTTTAAGGGTCATGAGGGTAGGATTGAATATGTAAGGTCATATATATATACACAGGAATTATATTGTCTCCTGAAAATCTTTGTTCTTTGTGTCTATTGATTGGTCAGCTTTAGTATGCTAGTTCACGTGTTCATTTTGAAAGGATTCTAATCGAAAATAGAGAAAACTACATGTACTTATTCATCGTGTGTATTCATTCAACACATTATCAAGTAATTCCTTATCTTGTGCCAAATACATTGCAGGTAATTTAGGAAAAGAGCTTCAAATTAAAGTTTTTAACCATGAATAAATGTCCATGCATCTTTGTATATGACCACGATATATTTTGGACAATATTTGGAAGCTTACGCGAGGAAAAGATGCATCACGTTTTGCAGCAGACGATATTTGATAATCACAATAAAAATCGACAGAACAATATTCATCGTGATTTTGGCTTTTTAAGCTTGTTTGAACTCAATACATTTCTCATTAGGACCATTTGGTAATGAAGTTTTACATACATCGTTGCTTTCAATTGTACAGAAAGCTAAAAGATGCTTGTTCACAGATGTTTGGGGATTTGTTTACTAACAAAATGACTGTACGCTTCCAGTATGTATTATTATTTCAATAATTGTATACCAAGCAATTTATTTTAACTTTCTGAATTTCTCTTCAGTGAACAATCACATTTAATCATACAAGTGTACGGAGAAAGCCTGCCAGGGTATCTCAGATGTTGAGTACTGCTTTTACAAAGCAATGTTTGAGGGTTATCACTGCTTGTCAGCCTTCAACACTGTGTTGGGTGATATATAGTCGGTAGAGTAAAGAATGCTTCATGTGTTTCTTTGTTTTATCGTTTCCTTGGTCATGGTCGAAAAAGACATTGGTTCTCAGATTGTGGCTCATGAATATCAGGATCAGAATACGATTCAAGTGTGGATTATTAAACAAACAAACCCAGAGTACGTAATAATGAATTTATTTAATTGTTTTGGGTCATCATTTGACAAGCAACACATCGCAAAAACATAATATTATGGATGTGTTTACGACAGTTTAATTGGACAAAACATATCTTGAAATAAGGAGGAAACACATCTACAATTTCTGGTGCATTTACTAAAAGATACATTACAAGAGATTAAAAAAACGGAGATGGTGTAGCAAGTAATGATGGATTACATGATAAAGTGACAATAGTAGAGTTTTATTCATTTGATAATTAAACAGCATAGTAAAAACCTCCATAAAAAAAGCACATACTGAACGCTTCTTTTAAAGTATTATTTAAAGCCAAAAAAACGAAGTAGAAATGAATATAAAGCATCTTTAAAAGAAAAAGAGTCTGCATTTTTCCTAATCTGAATAATTAACAGATGAACACAATTTATATGTAGAGAGAACCTTAACATATAAAGAAATAACCAATACATTGAAACACATGAAAATTGATAAAAGTCCAGGATGTGATGGGCTTTCGGCGAATTTTTTATAAAGTTTTCTGGTCCAAGAAAGGACATTTTGTTGTTAGAGCTAAACACAATATTATGGATGTGTTTACGACAGCTTGATAAACTATTACTGAAAATGTTTGCAAAAATGTTAAAGTACTAAACAGCTAACATACTACTATTGTGGTAGTAAATAAGTTTAGTACGTCTTTGTAAAGCTAAGGATACATAGTTACCCAAATTATGCATATCCTTCGAGTTTTTAGTATTCAAATTAAGATCTCTTTTTGTGAAAATATATAGTGTGCTTAGAACAGCGTTACTTGATACACCAGAATACCATTTTTAATATTAATTATCGAGTTCCCTTTGTTTGAATTCCAATAAAAACATTTATTCTGTCGACAACATTACTGTATCAAAAACGTAGGAGAAGCCATACTCATTTAACAGTTGTTTTACATTATAAATCAAACCTTTATTACCCTTTAAATATATCTCATGTGCATTCCTAAATACGGTCTGCAATAATATCATCCGTTTGTGATAACATAAGCCAATATTTGATAATTTGAACATATCTATTTATTTATAATGGGTATCGCCAAAGTTCGCCATATACTGCTGCAATGCAAGCATTGCTTTTTACCCCTAAGATCCATTTACAGAACTTAAGGTGAACTTGCTCAAGATTTTTAGCTTTATAGAAACCCCATATAGGGCTTGCATAGTTCAATATAGACACCACAAATGAATCAAACAATTGTAAAGAAGTGTCCGGTAATACTTGGTGTAGTTTAATATTGTTGTACAGAACACAAATCGCCCTTAAAGCTTTACCTTTTAAGAATTGATTGTTCAGTACAAATGAACCAGTATAATTGAGTGCTATTCTTAAATAATCAAAATTGTCGGTTATTTCTATTTCCCCCAGTTTGTGCAATATTGACATAATTTGGACAATCCGCTCTTGTGGCTGTTAAAAAAATGTTTATGGTAGATTGATGCATTGATTTTGAACTCATAGTGATAGTGGAAAATCTAAAGATAGTATCTTACAATTGCCTAGATTTAAATAAGAATAAAAAAGAATTGACGTAACTGAATAAGACTTAAAAATGGAATTGTTCAAAACAATATTTTATAACGTGTACACAACAAATTTGTTATAACTGTAAAGTAACTGAATGGGACTTAAAAATGGAATTGTTCAAAACAATATTTTGTAACGTGTACACAACAAATTCGTTATAACTGTAAAGTTACTAAGTAAGATTTAAAAATGGAATCGTTCAAAACAATATTTTATAACGTGTACACAACACATTCGTTATAACTGGAAAGTAAGTGAATAAGACTTAAAAATGCAATTGTTCAAAACAATATTTTATAACGTGTACACAACAAATTCGTTATAACTGTAAAGTAAGTGAATGAGACTTAAAAATGGAATTTTTCAAAACAATATTTCATAACGTGCACACAACAAATTCGCTATGACTGTAAAAGTAACTGAATAAGATTTAAAAAGGGAATTGTTCAAAACAATATTTTATAACGCGTACTCAACAAATTCGTTATAACTGTAAAAGTAACTGAATAAGACTTAAAAATGGAATTGTTCAAAACAATTTAACGTGTAAAAAGAATGATTTTTATCATGACGGACACCTTATACAAAGCCCATTATTCATACCATTTAAAGTGAATAATCATTAAGATCGACCGTCTAATGCGTAGCACACTGATTGACATTTACAAACATTTTAATACTACAACAATTGAAGACTGTTAAAAACTATTCTTTAACAAAGAAACCTTAGCAATTACTATATCAAAAATATTCAGCATCTTTAATAATTGACTAAGTAACATGATATTTGTTGAAAACGTATGCGAACTGTCTCGCCGAGGAAAAACCCAGAGTCTGGGAAACCTCTGTCCGTTTGTCAGTGTCAGATCGCGTGATATGTCGGACCTCATTACGTTTGATGAACAACAAATAAACACGTTGGAAACGCATTTAGTATTCGAACGAACTTCTAATCTGTATTTTAAAGTTACCTTCTATTCCATCAATTCAATCTTGTTACATTCTATTCCATCGATTCAATCTAAAGTAAAAGCAAAAGCTCACCTAACACAAACACACACACACACACACACCCACACACACACACACACACACACACACACACACACATTGACAGTGGTGTTTATTAAATGTCTGATGACTAATATCACGGAGAAGGTACTTCGATCAAAGTTATTATATCGTGGTTTCCAGTCTAACACAACCGCTGGATTTGAGTCGAACGCTGCATGTCTGTTCATGAGTATAGTTCCCGGGGTGTAGCTTGATCTTTTGCCAAGTTGCATTTTTCTGAAAATAAACAAAACGGATAATAAATATCCAATTTAACATTTATTTGGCTAAAAAGGCATTTCTTTAAATCATCCTTAATATATGTTAACTGTACCGATGCTAGTCCCTGTAAAAGTGGTGTGACATTTAAAGTATTACACAGACGCTTTTAAGTATATTGGTAAAAGATAACAGGTCTGGCAAAACAACGATTTCACGAAAAGTCAAGTTATACTCACCATAGAGCAATTATATGTTTAGCTTATCAGTCCGTGCGTTGCTGGTACCACCGTTTCGACTTCGCCATTCAGTCTTCGCCATTCAGTCTTCGCCATTCAGTCTTCGCCATTCAGTCTTCGCCATTCAGTCTTCACCATTCAGTCTTCACCATTCAGTCTTCGCCATTCAGTCTTCGCCATTGCCATTCAGTCTTATTCAGTCTTCGCCATTCAGTCTTATTTACAATACAATACAATTTTATTTCAGTAAAAAGGCCTCCGGCCCACAATACATATACATATTACAAAATACAAATCAAAATCAGATATGCCCTACACTATCATCAATATATTATTTGCTGTTATGTTTTAAGGATAAAAGGAAATCAAGTAGAAATGTGCTCCAGTAATTTTGATACAAAGAAAGCTAGGTTTTTCAATGTTATTTCGTCATTACATTTAAAAAGATTGTAAAAATTATCTAAGTTTGGACGAGCTTTATACCAATTATATAAATAGATATGTCTAATGTCTCCAAACTTTTCACATATAAAAAATGCATGGTATTCGTCCTCAACAATCAAAATATCTTTGTTGAGAAAGCAGAATAGACAAACCCTGTCATTTCTATCAACGTTAAAATGTCTACCAATTTTAATTTTTAAGCTCATGACTTGAGCATCTAAAACGAGCTAAGGCACGTTTATAATAAGGTTTGATGTCAGAATTAATATATCGTTCTACATTCAAAAGTGATTTAAAATTTCTATAAAAGTCACATCTTGTTGAGTTACTTATGTCACTATGCCACGTTTGTAAAGAACAGTCCGTTAATCTCTGTTTAAAAAGTTTACAAAATTGGTTTGAGTCCCCTATTTCTTGTGAAATCCAAATAAAACCAAAACCCTGTGAAAAAAGAAATTCTCGTACTTTTGTGACCCAATTATTTCTACCAACTGAATCTTGTGTTTTAAGCACTAAATAACATTGTTTTGGGTATCTATGGTTTTCCATTTCAATAAGTCTTACCCAATATCTTACAAATTTCATATGGTAATTTACTGCAATAGGGAATCTTCCGCATTCACCTAAAGCCATTGAGTCGTTGACAAAGGTATTAACACCTAAAGAATCTTTACAAAATTTAGAATGGACCTGTTCTATATGTTTATTACATTCAAAACCCCAAAGTTCAGCACCATATTTTAAGATAGGAGTGACCATGGAATCGAAAATCTTAAAGTAGTCATTATGCATAAACTTCCCAAAATGACTTTGAAATTGTTTAATTTGATACACCGATTTTCGTGCTTGATTTGCAAGTTTCTTTGTAGCGGAGGACCATGACAATTTCGGTGTAAAGATAAGACCCATAAATTTATAAGTGGAAGTTACTCTGATTCAGTCTTCGCCATTCAGTCTTATTCAGTCTTCGCCATTCAGTCTTATTCAGTCTTCGCCATTCAGTCTTATTCAGTCTTCGCCATTCAGTCTTATTCAGTCTTATTCAGTCTTCGCCATTCAGTCTTATTCAGTCTTCGCCATTCAGTCTTATTCAGTCTTCGCCATTTAGTCTTATTCAGTCTTTGCCATTCAGTCTTATTCAGTTTTCGCCATTCAGTCTTATTCAGTCTTCGCCATTCAGTCTTATTCAGTTTTCGCCATTCAGTCTTATTCAGTTTTCGCCATTCAGTCTTATTCAGTCTTCGCCATTCAGTCTTATTCAGTCTTCGCCATTCAGTCTTATTCAGTTTTCGCCATTCAGTCTTTCAGTCTTCGCCATTCAGTCTTATTCAGCCATTCAGTCTTATTCAGTCTTATTCGCCATTCAGTCTTATTCAGTCTTCGCCATTCAGTCTTATTCAGTTTCGCCATTCAGTCTTATTCAGTTTTCGCCATTCAGTCTTATTCAGTCTTCGCCATTCAGTCTTATTCAGTTTTTGCCATTCAGTCTTATTCAGTCTTAGCATGCTATACGGACACAATATACGGTCACGAGAGCATGCTATACGGAGACGATATACAGACACAAAAGCATGCTATACGGACACGATATATGGACACGAAAGCATGCTCTACGGACACGCCTCTTCCCTCTAGGATCTAGGATTTCTGAAATGAAAACTTTTCAAGGGGCTACTGAAAAGAGAAGGTAGAGTGTTTTAAGCAATATATGTGTAAACAAGAGTTATTGATGATTAAATAATTCTGAGGACTATAACATTGTTAAAGACGCGTATCATCATAGGCCTAAATACAGTTACAGAATAATAGTATCAAAAGCTTCGATCTTTATCGTTCTCAAATAGAATATACAGAAAAGTAGATAGAAGGTTCATTGTGCATTTAAAAATTTGATAGAATTGATCATCAACACCTGTTTATGGCGACGTGTAATGCAGTCATGAAAGTAATTTTGAATTTTGGAATAAATGGTTGTGTTGTGATATATATGAATATAATGAGATCTTAACTTGGATCATCATTGCAGACTTTGATCAACCATAAAGATGACCCGAAATTCACATTCAATCTTAAAAACACCTATATAGTGAGTGTTAACAGATTTCAGGAACATTGGAAGATGATTTCTAGAAATTAATAAGCAGGAAATGGGTTAAAGATACTTTATTGACGCTTCCTGAATTAAATACGATACCAATAGGTGTATATCAAACAAAAATACAACAACTCTATAATGTCAATGACATTTTGTTTTACTTTCAAATTTTATGATCAAGCACCTTTAAGCAATTACCATTTCAATGTGATATTAATTAATCGGTGAGTATACCATGAGCAGTTGCTGCTGGCGTGGAACCATGTTAAATGTCTACAAGGTGAAAAGTACTAATCAATCAAACAAAGCTATATCCACCTACTATTTGCCATCTTAAGGTTCACTTGGGTTGCAATTGTTCATGAAGCGTTGAAATCTCTGCACAGACAGAATTATCTGAAACAAAAAGAGATGCTTAGAATAATCCATGTATTGGTAGATATTACTTTTGATTACGCAAGTGTATTGAAATGATATATTAACAAATTACAAAACAATAACAATATTTTACCACTTTGTTACAGACGACTCTGGGAAAACACTGTTGAAAAATGAGTAATTGCTCATAACGAGCAATTTCACATTTACCCACAATGTTTTCTAATATATAAGTAGAGGGTAGAAAAAGTGGCATTGGGTACTTGGTTTAACAGCATCAACGTCATACAAATTCGTATCAAATCTGTGTTCACATACCATCGGTCATCCGTAGATGCACTGGGTTGCAATTGTTCATGAAGCGTTGAAATCTCTGCAAAGAAAGGTGCTCTGAAACAAAAAGATATCTGGTAGATCATACTGCTAAAGATGGCGAAAATATATTCAAAATGGCTGAAGTGTTGACATCTCTGCACAGGAAGGGTTCCTCTGAAATATATTCAAAATGGCTCCGACCTACTTCGACCAAACGAGCGATCTGTAATAAACAGCAATGCTGAAGACTCGAACCAAATAATGTTAAACAAAGTATACACAACTTTCAGAATGTATTGGTAGATACGGCTGAGGATAACCCATTACTAAACAATAACAACAGTGTACCACTTTGTTGCAGACGACAGTGGAAAACACTGTTGGAAGAGGAGAAATTACTTATAACGAACAATTTCACATTTCACCACAATGTTTTCTACTATTTCAGTAGACAGTAGATAAATTGGCGCTTGGTAATGAGTCAACAAGTTCTATGTTCACATACCATCGGTCATCCGTAGATGCACTGGGTTGCAAATGTTCATGCAGCGTTGAAATCTCTGCACAGACAGGATTATCTGAAACAAAAAGAGATGCTTAGAATAATCCATGTATTGGTAGATATTACTTTTGATTACGAAAATATATTGAAATGATATATTAACAAATTACAAAACAATAACAATATTTTACTATTTTGTTACAGACGACTCTGGAAAACACTGTTGAAAATGAGTTATTGCTCATAACGAGTAATCTCACCTTTTCCCACAATGTTTTCTAATTTATAAGTAGAGGGTAGAAAAAGTGGCATTGGGTACTTGGTTAAACAGCATCAACGTCATACGAATTCATATCAAATCTATGTTCACATACCATCGGTCATCCGTAGATGCACTGGGTGCAATTGTTCATGAAGCGTTGAAATCTCTGCAAAGATAGGGTGCTCTGAAACAAAAAAGATATCTGGTAGATCATGCTGCTAAAGATGGCGAAAATATATTTAAAATGGCCGAAGTGTTGAAATCTCTGCACAGGAAGGGTTCCTCTGAAATATATTCAAAATGGCTGTAGTTAAATCATGATCGTGTGGCTGCTGAAAGGAGAAAATGAATTGATAAGAGTAAAACATCTATGAACAGATACCATAAACTCTAAGCTTACCAACAAATAGTACTCTTATCACAATTTTAAAAGGGGCGGTGTACTATTTTATGGTAAGCGTTTTAAAAGGGACAATCTATATCTATAAGTGTGTGAAGTTAAATCGTGGTCAGGTGGCTGCTGAAAGGAGAAAGCAAATTGATTTGAGTTAAAACGTCTATGAACATATACCTTATACTCTAAGCTTACCAACAAATAGTACTCTTATCACAAATTTAAAAGGGGCGGTGTACTATTCTGTTGGAAGCGTTTTTAAAGGGACTACCTATATTTCAGACAAATCTTATCACAAGTTTAAAAGGGACAGAGTGTGTGTGTACTTTTAAAAATGACAATGTTTGTAATGTTATTTTAAGTTTTGTTCATTTTTAAAAGGGGTAGTATATATAGGGAGGGTGCGATTTTAAAAAAGATGCAGTGTGTTTAGAAGGGCCGTTTGGTAAATTAAAAAATGACTTTGTGTAATATTAGACAGGGCACAACATACAAAAGTTATGAAACAAGACAGTGTTAAATGTACAAAGAATACAAATGACGAGTAGAAAAGAAAGGGGAAGATAAAATACAATGTAAACAACTATACAATCACGCTACAAACTATATACAATACAATATATACGATAAACCTATTCATAACATTGAAAATCGACAATGAAAAAAAAATACTTAACTTATCTACGGTGGGCTCCAAATCACGGCACATGTAGGCCTATCGCCGCTGAAATATAAAGATAAAGAAATGCGAACGTCATATACTTCGTTTGATTTGCTGGTAAATAAGCTACTAAACTATATGGAAAGAAATATGAATATAGAAATATGGAAAGAATCGAAACATATCTTGGGTCGGTCGTCATTGTATGCAATTGGATACCACCATTCATGTAGCTCCGACCTACTTCGACCAAACGAGCGATCTGTAATAAACAGCAATGCTGAAGACTCGAACCAAATAATGTTAAACAAAGTATACACAACTTTCTGAATGTATTGGTAGATACGGCTGAGGATAACCCATTACTAAACAATAACAACAGTGTACCACTTTGTTGCAGACGACAGTGGAAAACACTGTTGGAAGAGGAGAAATTGCTTATAACGAACAATTTCACATTTCACCACAATGTTTTCTACTATTTCAGTAGACAGTAGATAATTTGGCGCTTGGTAATGAGTCAACAAGTTCTTTGTTCACATACCATCGGTCATCCGTAGATGCACTGGGTTGCAAATGTTCATGAAGCGTTGAAATCTCTGCACAGACAGGATTATCTGAAACAAAAAGAGATGCTTAGAATAATCCATGTATTGGTAGATATTACTTTTGATTACGAAAATATATTGAAATGATATATTAACAAATTACAAAACAATAACAATATTTTACTATTTTGTTACAGACGACTCTTGAAAACACTGTTGAAAAATGAGTTATTGCTCATAACGAGTAATCTCACCTTTTCCCACAATGTTTTCTAATTTATAAGTAGAGGGTAGAAAAAGTGGCATTGGGTACTTGGTTAAACAGCATCAACGTCATACGAATTCATATCAAATCTATGTTCACATACCATCGGTCATCCGTAGATGCACTGGGTGCAATTGTTCATGAAGCGTTGAAATCTCTGCAAAGATAGGGTGCTCTGAAACAAAAAAGATATCTGGTAGATCATACTGCTAAAGATGGCGAAAATATATTTAAAATGGCCGAAGTGTTGAAATCTCTGCACAGGAAGGGTTCCTCTGAAATATATTCAAAATGGCTGTAGTGAAATCATGATCGTGTGGCTGCTGAAAGGAGAAAATGAATTGATAAGAGTAAAACATCTATGAACAGATACCATAAACTCTAAGCTTACCAACAAATAGTACTCTTATCACAATTTTAAAAGGGGATGTGTACCATTTTATGGTAAGCGTTTTAAAAGGGACAATCTATATCTATAAGTGTGTGAAGTTAAATCGTGGTCAGGTGGCTGCTCAAAGGAGAAAGTAAATTGATTTGAGTTAAAAATCTATGAACATATACCTTAAACTCTAAGCTTACCAACAAATAGTACTCTTATCACAAATTTAAAAGGGGCGGTGTACTATTCTGTTGTAAGCGTTTTAAAAGGGACTACCTATATTTCAGGCAAATCTTATCACAAGTTTAAAAGGGACGGAGTGTGGGTGAACTTTTAAAAATGACAATGCGTGTAATGTTATTTAAATTTTTGGTTCATTTTTAAAAGGGGTAGTATATTTAGGGAGGGTGCGATTAAAAAAAAATGATGCAGTATGTTTAGAAGGGCTGTTTGGTATATTTAAAAATGACTTTGTGTAATATTAGACAGGGCACAACATACAAAAGTTTTAAAACAAGACAGTGTTAAATGTACAAAGAATACAAGTGGAGAGTAGAAAAGAAAGGAGAAGATAAAAAAATACAATTTAACCAACTATACAATCACGCTACAAACTATTTACAATACAATATATTACAATATATACAATAAACCTATACATAACGTTGCAAATCGACAATGAAAAAAAAATACTTAACTTATCTACGGTGGGCTCCAAATCACGGCACATGTAGGCCTATCGCTGCTGAAATATAAAGATAAAGAAATGCGAACGTCATATACTTTGTTTGATTTGCTGGTAAATAAGCTACTAAACTATATGGAAAGAAATATGAATATAGAAATATGGAAAGAATCGAAACATATCTTGGGTCGGTCGTCATTGTATTCAATTGGATGCCACCATTTATGTAGCTCCGACCTACTTCGACCAAACGAGCGATCTGTAATAAACAGCAATGCTGAAGACTCGAACCAAATAATGTTAAACAAAGTATACAAAACTTTCTGAATGTATTGGTAGATACGGCTGAGGATAACCCATTACTAAACAATAACAACAGTGTACCACTTTGTTGCAGACGACAGTGGAAAACACTGTTGGAAGAGGAGAAATTGCTTATAACGAACAATTTCACATTTCACCACAATGTTTTCTACTATATCAGTAGACGGTAGACAATTTGGCGCTTGGTAATGAGTCAACAAGTTCTATATTCACATACCATCGGTCATCCGTAGATGCACTGGGTTGCAATTGTTCATGAAGCGTTGAAATCTCTGCACAGACAGGATTATCTGAAACAAAAAGAGATGCTTAGAATAATCCATGTATTGGTAGATATTACTTTTGTTTACGAAAATATATTGAAATGATATATTAACAAATTACAAAACAATAACAATATTTTACTATTTTGTTACAGACGACTCTGGAAAACACTGTTGAAAAAATGAGTTATTGCTCATAACGAGTAATCTCACCTTTTCCCACAATGTTTTCTAATTTATAAGTAGAGGGTAGAAAAAGTGGCATTGGGTACTTGGTTAAACAGCATCAACGTCATACGAATTCATATCAAATCTATGTTCACATACCATCGGTCATCCGTAGATGCACTGGGTGCAATTGTTCATGAAGCGTTGAAATCTCTGCAAAGATAGGGTGCTCTGAAACAAAAAAGATATCTGGTAGATCATACTGCTAAAGATGGCGAAAATATATTCAAAATGGCTGAAGTGTTGAAATCTCTGCACAGGAAGGGTTCCTCTGAAATATATTCAAAATAGCTGTAGTTAAATCATGATCGTGTGGCTGTTGAAAGGAGAAAGCAAATTGATAAGAGTGCAACATCTATGAACATATACCATAAAATCTAAGCTTACCATCAAATAGTACTCTTATCACAATTTTAAAAGGGGCGGTGTACTATTTTATGGTAAGCGTTTTAAAAGGGACAATCTATATCTATAAGTGTGTGAGGTTAAATCGTGGTCAGGTGGCTGCTCAAAGGA
>OX401404.1:7820119-7840119 GCA_947846245.1 Cerastoderma edule
GACCATCAGGAATAACAGGCTCTGATTGGCTAATAACGTCTCTGAAAACTCCTCCTCCTGTTTCTTCTCTGGCGGGCTTGACCCCATTCCCAAGGTCACGACAGACCAGAGTGAGGCTGGAAGTAAAATATCGTGATTATCATTAACTGAGTTTATTGGAGTATCTCACAGATTATGGTATGTGATAGACAAATGCTAAAATGTTCATCTGCTTAAAAGCATACTAGTGCTCAGAAAAACTGCAAAACTGGGTTATAAGAGTTATAGATTATGATAGAATATGTTGAAACATAGCGAAAAAACCACCGGATCATGACAACATAATGCCTGCACTATTTAATATCTATTATGCTTTTTTCACAAATATGGTGTTGTTTTTTTTTTGGAGGGGGGTTAAACGCATTATGTGAACATGTTGAGGATACATTTGAAAATTTCTTTGGGCAACATCTCGAGGAAAACAGCTGCTCCTTTTACCACCAGTACTATTATTATTATTTCTGTGAACAGATAGTCTATTTTTCGAAAATCTGGATAATTAACGATTTCCCATGAGGCAACATTTATGATAATATAGAGCAAATCAAAGCGAGTAAATCCGGACTCCATTCCTAGTTCCAAGAAGGTATTAGTCCGCATAGTGAAGGCGGATGCTTAATGAGTAATTGGGGCCTGACTGTTGTTTGTGTATTGATAAATTACCGTCCCTCAAAAAGTGGTATGTAAATTCAATGGATTAAGGTGCTGACGCACCCTTAGTCCAACATAACCCATCATACACTGATAAGTTGTGCTTTCTATATAGATAAAATATAGCCATTTGCTCCCTACGCTGCATGAAAACATCACACCTATATGACAGTGTTTTTTCACAGATCAAATATTATTGTAATTCCAGATCTCTGCTTTGTCTGTTGCATAAATATTAAAGCATAGATTCTCAATCTATCACATGGTATAATCATTAAGTTTCATTTAGTTACACAAAAATTATCAGCCTAAACTAAACCCTTTCCCAAACAATAACGACATTTAACGACTTTGTTGCAGACGACTTTAGAAGACATTGCGGGAAAAGGAGACATTGCTCATAATGAGCAATTTTACCTTTTTCCACAAGGTTTTCTGCTCTTTCTGAAGAATATTGTTCAATTCCATCACATTTTGAAATGTCAACTGCTCTTTAAATTTAGGACAGTCAAAAAATTTGTTGTTTGGGAAAGGGTTAAAAAGAAGAAATAAACTATTTTAACCGTTAGACCAAAAATCGAAATATCGTATGACACTCACATGCTAACGAGGATGTCATACTGGCTATAGCGCCTACACTGTCAGTCGTGGTTTTGTACAACTCTCCGGGACATTTCTCTTGGTTCACGTAGTTCCGCAGCAACGCCTTCACCAGTAAACATGCGTGTATTGCACTATCACAGAGAAAGAAAACGACAAGTTGTAAAAATTCAACAAATATTCTTATTTAATTCCAACATTTTGTCTTAATGCTGTCTTCAGGGAATATAAACAATGGGACATGACATCATTTAATAAAAGTAAACACTTAACAACATTTATTTTTTTTTATCCTGTCAATAGTGTCATTTTGAGACCGATAACTAGGTGCCGTATAACATTTGTGATATCCGGCACTAACCATATAATACATGCATGCGACTAATCATGACGTCATAAGAACGATATGACGTCATGTTTACATCATTCTCTACTTATTTTTTCCGTTTTTTTCGTGTTTTATTTACATTTTGTTTTTTAAAAGTATACATAAAGGTAAAAGGATAAATAGAATAGATGATTGGTGTCTTTGAATAGGAAAAGATATCGGGCTCGGCATCGGAATATTATCCGTTTCGCCTTCGGCTCACCGGATAATATTCCTAAGCCTTGCCCGATAACATTTCCGATTCACGACACCAACCATCTATTCTCTATTTCTTCTTTTTTTTGCATTGTACTATAACAGAGAAAAGAACAAAATAACACACTTCATTACGCCATATCACAGAGAAAGAGAAACAAATAACAAATTTAATTTTAAACTTATTCCTCTTAGATTCACTGTGACAGGAGCTTTGAAGGTTATTGAATTCACTCTCGATTACTGTTTCCTGGATACTAGACCAGTACTTGTGCCAATTTGTGGACTAGTCTTTGCAGTTTCCACCTTGACTAACAGGTCGAACCCAGGACCCTGTGTACCAGAGGCTGATGCTCTGCCACTGCACCAATGTCACCCACATAATGAGAATGAAAGCTCTTATTCGATAATACTGAACTTAACTGCATAACCTATAAGTAATTAGTTCATTTCGTAACAATTATTTCCAATACCATAAAAAAAGTTTTCTTTTAATGTTGTTCACTGTCAGTTTACATCATCATAAATTAGCATTTGTCAAATTGTCATTCATTAAATGATGCATCCGCTGAAGATTCCTTTACAAGCTATAATAACAAAAGGATGAACTGCCCTTTTTTATATGGGGTTTACATCACATCAACATTATTTCAGTTATGCAGCATTGCCCTACTCTTAATGATGGAGGAAGACCCCATACTCAACTGCTCATAAGGGCTGGTCAAGGAGGGAAGAACCATCCGCATTCCATAAGTCAGTCGGGTGACTGCCTCTCATGAAAATCCATATCCCTCATCAGGATTTGAACCCACTCGGAGAGGGGCCATGTGATTTCAAGTTCTGCACTCTAACCACCGGGACACTGAGGCCTATTCTTAGGTTTTTGTCTCTTTAAATGTGTTTTATATTGCATCAACGTTATTTTAGTTATTTGGGGGGCGCCCGACTCTTAATGATAGAGGGAGACACCATACTCAACTGCCCATAAGGGCTGGTTAACCCTTTCCCAAACGCCAAATTTTCGACTGTCCCAAATTGAAAGAGTTTCCAGACGACATTTCTTAATGTGATGAAGAATATTGTCGGATTTCATCACATTTAGAAATGTCGTCTTGAAACTCTTTCAATATTCTTCTGATAGGTCAGTAAACATTGTGGGAAAAGGAAAATTTGCTTGTTAGGAGCAATTTCTCCTTTTCCCCCAATGTTTTCCATAGTCGTCTGCAACAAAGTCGTCAAATGTCATTATTGTTTGGGAAAGGGTTAAGCCGGGAAGGACTATCACTGATCAGCATTCCCTGAGTCAGTCAGGACACTGCCTCTCATTCAAATCCAAATGCCATCATAAGAACCAAACCCGCACAAGAGGGGCCATGTGATTTCAAGTTCTGTACTCTTACCATTAGGATCCCAAATTGCTCCCCAGAGATATATATATATATAGGTTTTACATCACATCAACATAATTTCAGTTATGTAGTGATGCCCGAATCTTGCCATCATTAGAATCAAACCCGCACAAGAGGGGCCATGTGATTTCAAGTTGTGTACTCTTACCATTAGGATCCCAAATTGCTCCCCAGAGATATATATATATATATATATATATATAGGTTTTACATCACATCAACATAATTTCAGTTATGTAGTGATGCCCGAATCTTGCCATCATAAGAACCAAACCCGCACAAGAGGGGCCATGTGATTTCAAGTTCTGTACTCTTACCATTAGGATCCCAAATTGCTCCTAATGAAAAGCCTGTCCTCTGGTAAATTTGGTTATTACCCAATACCACATACAAAGCATTGTTTTATGTTGCTTTTTGTTGTCTACAGTTGAATTTGAACAAGACAAATTCCCAGCAAATGATAGTCATAAGAATGGATATAAGAAAATATAGCCGCCTGCTGCCCACCCCAGTAACTGGGACTTGTGCAGCAGATGACAAATAAATTCAGGATTAAGTAAGTGACAATCTGTAAACATTGGGTTTATCCAATGAAAACACCTCTGAAATAATAGGAATGATGCCATAATGTTTCCCGGGGAATGACGTCACATCACTTTTGTTTTCAAAAATAGATCTTAAATGTGAAATCTAAAAAATCGTTTAATTTGATTAAGGAAACAACTATATATGTCACAACTTATAATTTCGTCATTTCGTATGAGTTACCGATAAAATATTATTTAGAAAGATGTCAAACACTTCCATACAGATTGAACTTTTTTTTTTTTTTTTTTTTTTATATGGGTTTTTACATCACATCAACATTATTTCAGTTATGTAGCGATGCCCGACTCTTAATGATGGAGGAAGACCCCATTCTCAACTACCCATAGGGGCTGGTCAAGGCGGGTAGAACCATCGGCATTCCGTAAGTCAGTCGGGAGACTGCCTCTCAGATTGAACTACTTAACATGCACGCATAGAAAAGGTGTTATACGCCGGGACCCATTTACCCGAAAAAATTGTAACACTACACTTATAACCGAGGTGTATTTCTCAGCTCACGGAACGAGGTGTATTTCTCAGCTCACGGAAATACTCGAGTATTTCCGATTGAGTAAGTGAGTGAAAGATCCTTACCATTTCCCCTGCATCATGTATCGGTAGATGACAAACTTGCTAGCTGGTTGGGGCTGGTACATTTGTACGGACATGAGTACAAGCAGTGTGTTTAAAGCTTCTAGGTGCAGGGCATAGGTGAATGTTCTGAAATAAAGAAAATGATGCACTTTTTTTTAAGGTCTTACTTCAACAATATTTCAGTTATGTAGCGATGCCTGACTCTTAATGATGGAGGAAGGCCCCACACTTAACTGCCCATAAGGGCTGGTCAAGGCGGGTAGAACCATCGGCATTCAGTAAGTCATTCGGGAGACTGCCTCTCATTCCATATCCCTTTCGGGATTTGAACCCACGCGGAGAGGGGTCATGTGATTTCAAGTTCTGTACTCTAACCACTAGGCCACGGAGGCCCCTAAAGCTCTTACTACTTGGCAATGGTGACTCATTAGTTCCCCCTTTCCCGAAAAATAACGACATTTAACCACTTTGTTGGAGACAACTCTGGAAAACATTGTGGAAACAGGAATGGAAAACACGAATGACTGAAAGAGGAAATGATGATTGAAAGGACTGACGTGTGTTTAATCAATTATCAAACAATAACGACATTTGACCACTTTGTTGTAGACGACTCTGGAAAACACCACTCATAATGAGCAATTTCTCGTTTTCCCAATTTTTTTTTTTTTATAATATTACTTTCCAATTTCATCATATTTTGTAATATCGTCTGCATACTGTTTCAATTTGGGACAGTCGGAATCTTGGCGTTTGGTAAAGGGTTCAACACCTTAAAACAAATATTTATAATAATAAAATATACCTACAGCACTGGGACGTCTACCATCAGTTCTACCAGGGCGGTCATCAACTCTTCACCGATGTCTTTTTGGCCATCTGGGTCAGAATAGCCTGTAATATTCGTATAGAAAAATAAGGAGACATTTAGGCATAATTAAAATATAGATGGTTTGCCCTTTACTGACCCTCGATTTTACTGTTGGGTATGTATGTAGGAAAATTATTTTATTTATTTGAGGAATTTTATTTTTAATACACTAATAGTCTATGAATATTCAGAACAATGAAAAAAAGAAAATAAAAACATATGTTTTAAAATATTGCATTAAAAATTTGGGTAAGGGGGTAAAAAGTGGGTAGAAAGGTAAAGATCAAACCAATACTCTTACTTTCAGCCTTTCAGGGTTTGAAAAAATGTTTTTTAATCAAAGTTTAAACTTACTTATATTAACATCAATTGTGAAATAAGTTCTTACAACTTAACTCTTTCCCAAACAACATATTTTCAACTGTCCCATATTGAAAGAGTTGCAGATGACATTTCAAAATGTGATGAAATTGAACAATATTCTTCGAAAAGAGCAGAAAACCTTGTGGGAAAAGGAAAAATTGTTCATTACGAGCAATTTCTCCTTTTCCCACAATGTTTTCTCTAAAGTCATCTGCAACAAAGTCGTCAAATGTCATTATTGTTTTGGAAAGGGTTAAGACTTATCTCTCCCGATTCTGCCTACTGTACACACAGCAACCACTACTCACTCCAAATGGGGATTGAAGGGGTTAAGACTTATCACTCCCGATTCTGCCTACTGTACACACAGCAACCACTACTCACTCCAAATGGGGATTGAAGGGGTTAAGACTTATCACTCCCGATTTTGCCTACTGTACACACAGCAACCACTACTCACTCCAAATGGGGATTGAAGGAAGGTCTCAAAGAAAATCTTTCGAAACTATCTGTTTCATCGAGGAGTTTAACTCTTATTATTCTAATTGATTTTTACATTATATCAACATTATTTCAGTTATGTAGCGATGCCGGAGTCTAAATGATGGAGGAAGACCCCATACTCAACTGCCCATAAGGGCTGGTCAAGGCGGGTAGAACCATCGGCATTCCGTAAGTCAGTCGGGAGACTGCCTGTCATGAAAATCTGTATCCCTCATCAGGATTTGAACCCACGCTCTAAATAATTGGCAACGTAAGTTCCTCTTTCAGAAAAAAAAGATAACAAATACTTATATATTACGTCTTGACTGCTTCATGCAAAACAAAACCAGTTTGCTGTAATCGTTTTGGGGAAAATTCGCAGAAAAACCAAGAAATGGTGATCTTTGAACATGAACAACAAGAGTTTGAAATTGAAAGAGTTTGCAGACGACATTTCAAAATGTGACGAAATTTGAAAATAATCTTGTAATAGGGCAGAAAACATTGTGGGAAAAGGAAAAATTACTCGTAAGGAGCAATTTCTCCTTTTCCCACAATGTTTATAAAGTCGTCTGCAATAAAGTGGTCAAAAGTCGTCATTGTTTGGGAAAGGGATAAAACACAGAAATTTTAATGTTTTAGACTGTTTACCCTCAGTATTGGTGGGTTTTGCATCAAACTGCTGAATTAGAAGATCCTCACTTAGATGTTCAACAAGGTATTTACAGACACTTCGTATTATAAACAGAGCGTTGTACGTCTGCCAGGTGAAGATGTTACTGAAAAGTAAAACAAACAATTCATTTACTAACAAAAAATAACCAATCCCCCACAGGGTTTTCCTAAAGGTAACACATTATTTTTGTTGGGTGCTTGATTCATGTGCCCTCCTCTATTCGAAAGTTGGCCTCTAACTCCAAACGTTAAAGATCCTGGACATCATACACTAAATATATACAGGTAAAAAGAAGAATTTGTGTATGGTATTCTGCTTTGCTTCTAACAAATATTTATTTTAAAAAAATCGCAGAAATCGCGGTATAAATGTAGATATTAACGGGAAACACCCAACAGCCTCAACTTTTGTATGTTACTACAGCTATATGGTAATTAGTTATGTCACGTGGGCTGTCAAGTGCCTGTCACATGACCATGAACACCTACGATGTACGTCCATTTTTGTTTAAAGCGTGTGGGCTTAGTATCACGTGAGTGTCACATGACCGGTTGTTCATAGCTTGACGCTATATTTAGATTATGTCGGATTTCCCTCAGATTTTTATAAAATGAAAAATGTCAAAATTTTACTTATATGCTATTGGTTTCTCTGCTAGAATGATAATCTTATTCCTTTATTTTCGAAAGTTTCAAAAAATAATCCTATGACGCAGAGAAACACTAAAGACAACTCTGGGTAGGGCGTGGCCTCTGGCACAAAGGTTGCCAAGTTTGATCCTTGTCAGCAGAGAGGTGAACAGTTATCGAGAGGCATTTCAATAACATGGAAAACATTGTGGGAAAAGGAGAAATTGCTCTTAACGAGCAATTACTCCTTTTCTCACAAAGTTCTTTGCCTTATCAGAGGATCATTGTCCTTTTTCATCACATTTTAATTGTCATTTGCAAACTCTTTCAATATGGGACAGTCGGAAGTTTGGCGTTCGATAAAGGTTAAAATAATTCACTGGCAACGGCTAGTATTCACTAAGATCTGTGTTTTCACTGGCAACGGCTAGTATTCACTAAGATCTGTGTTTTCACTGGCAATGGCTAGTATTCACTAAGATCTGTGTTTTCACTGGCAACGGCTAGTATTCACTAAGATCTGTGTTTTCACTGGCAACGGCTAGTATTCACTAAGATGGGTGTTTTCACTGGCAACGGCTAGTATTCACTAAGATCTGTGTTTTCACTGGTAATGGCTAGTATTCACTTATATCTGTGTTTTCAAGGTAAAATGCATAATTCACTGGCAACGGCTAGTATTCACTAAGATCTGTGTTTTCAAGGTAAAATGCGAGTTCAAAAGATTGGTTAATATACCCTGATTTTAACCCCAATGATCAGGGGCCATGCGATTTCAAGATATGTACTCTAATAACTAAGTCACAGTGGCCCCCACCGCAATTTTAACCCCCTCGGAGAGGGGCCATGTGATTTCAAGATCTGTACTCTAATAACTAAGTCACAGAGGCCCCCACCGCAAATTTAACCCCCTCAGAGAGGGGCCATGTGATTTCAAGATCTGTAATCTAATAACTAAGTCACAGTGGCCCCCACCGCAATTTTAACCCCCTCAGAGAGGGGCCATGTGATTTCAAGATCTGTACTCTAATAACTAAGTATCATAGGCCCCCACCGCAATTTTAACCCCCTCGGAGACGGGCCATGTGATTTCAAGATCTGTTCTCTAATAACTAAGTCACAGAGGCCCCCACCGCAATTTTAGCCCCCTCAGAGAGAGCCATATGATTTCAAGATGTGTACTCTAATAACTACGTCATAGAGGCCGCCATCACAATTTTACCAAAAAGTCCACCACCCGTATCTTAACCTCCACAAAGAGGGGCTAAGTGAATAGTTCAAGTTCTGTTCTCTTACAACAAGTCCCACTATAAATCACACAGCCCCTCTTCGTGGAGGTTAAAATACAGCAGGAATGCTGTATTTTAACCTCTATGAAGAGAGGCCATGTGATCATCTCAAGTTTTGTTCTCTTACAACAAGTCCCGCTTTAATTCACATAGCCTCCACAAAGAGGGGCTAAGTGAATAGTTCAAGTTCTGTTCTCTTACAACAAGTCCCACTATAAATCACACAGCCCCTCTTCGTGGAGGTTAAAATACAGCAGGAATGCTGTATTTTAACCTCTATGAAGAGAGGCCATGTGATCATCTCAAGTTTTGTTCTCTTACAACAAGTCCCGCTTTAATTCACATAGCCCCTCTTCGTGGAGGTTAAAATACAGCGGGTGAGCTGAATTTTAACCTCTATGAAGAGAGGCCATGTGATCAGCTCAAGTTTTGTTCTCTTACAACAAGTCCCACTATAAATCACACAGCCCCTCTTCGTGGAGGTTAAAATACAGCGGGAAAGCTCTATTTTAACCTCTATGAAGAGAGGCCATGTGATCAGCTCAAGTTTTGCATGACAACCACTCGGCCAGAAAGGCCCCATTTGTTTGTGGATTATGATAATGTATACATACTCTTCACACTGTGCAGAAGCCTTCAGTTCACTACATCTTACAAGGAACGTCCTGATTAACGCGCCAAAATTGCCCGTTTTGCAGTTGTTGATTGCGAGATTCTTACAAATCAGAGAAGTTGATTCTTCAAGTAATTTGGCATCTGAACTGCAAATTAAATCAAAGACATTTATGTACACAAATGCAAACACATCTATAGGGTATGAAATTCAGAATGATAAAGTGGATAAATCAGTGATAATTTTACCTCTCCCGCATCATATACATATAAAAATTGCTGGGGACACATCATTTCAAAAGATATGTGTCCAGCCGGAAGCATTCTCATCAGCACAAGTAATGTTTACAATGTAGTAAACATCATAAAGCATGCTGTCTCATGCTTTCTTTCTATCAAATATGCATTGTTTTGAGTCATTTAAGCTAAGATTATCATTAATTACAAGCAGGGCCTCCGCTGCCGATCACCAATGTCGCCAAATGCGAAAAATCTCGTCAATTTGCGACAAAAATAACAGTTTTGCGAAAGTGTTTGCGACAAACCTTATTTACCATTCATGCATGACATAAGCGACCCGGAGTAATAGCCAGTTCCCGTACTGGAGTTATTGAGGCATTCTGCGTGTATAAACACAGGAACCAGCCCGGTAATGACCCGTATCTTTGGCAGTTTGCACGCAACCGAGTTCGTACACAAATGACTGTCACTTATCGGATTAAAGTTTAATCACTTCATATGACTCGTGCGGCAACAGTTATGTTTGCGCCGCGTGTGTGAAATTGCCCTGACACCTATCCCTGAAATGTGTGTGTAAATATAACAGTTTGACACGAACGCATGATCGGAGAAAATGTGAAAATTAGATGACAAATATCAAACATCGTCAGGTGTTGAAAATTAAAGACGGTGAATAACGTACCTATTTTAGGTATGTTGCTCGTTCATCACAATGAAGCATTTACTACAAAATCGGCGAGATGCATTCTCTTTATAAACTGACTGATTTCGCAATTTAATTAGGTGTTATACAGTTTGACATCAACTCTTTATTGACAACAAATTATTTCTTTTGTAAAACTATCTAATAAGCACATGGAGGAGCCAAAGACTTCCCCATTAAATAGTAGTTTATGATAAGATAAATAAAGTAATGAGCTGATGTGCATACATTTAAAACATTATAATGAACAAAAACCTTCTTACTACTCCTTTCTAATAATTACCGTCAAGCCTTCAATTAAAAATTGGCTCAACTTTTGGCTCCACTTTCTTAAATTTGGCTCCAAAAAAATCCAATTTGCGAAAATGGTTGAGACAAGAAAAAAAACTCCAGGGGAGGCACTGACAAGTGTTATACTATTTGACACGATCTTATAGCTTGGATCATTGGCACTCGGACACATATTTTTACCCTTGGACACATAGTTTTCAAAAGATGTGTGTCCAAAAGGACACGATAACTTTTATTTCTAAAAGTAACACTGGTGAAAATATTTTATTATGTTCATAAAAGTCATGAAAACATTAGTCATTTTGTGCTTGAAATATAGTAGTCTCCAAGTCAATCATGTTTATTAACAATCTGTTTGTTTACATGTTTGAAGAAATGAATTCTGATTGGTCAGTTCAAAAAATTGTGTGTCACATGACCAGGTCAGAGGTCAAATCCTATTGCAATATCCAGGAATCAAAAAGGGGTAGGGAATTAACCAAATAAGTTAGGGGGGGGTCATGGAAAACCCTCATTCATTTATGTATGGTGTGCAGGTTTTTTCTTGACCCCCAACTTATATAGTAAATGCCCCCCAATTCCTGGATATGCCACATAAAGATCATTATTTTCCATTCACAATTCCATATATAATGGTTCATGAGTCCCCCAAATTAACATATATACATGAGTCCTGTCACTAGTGCCATTTTCGGACAAAAAACTAGGAGCTGTATAACATTTGAGATAAACAGCAGTGGCACTAACCATAAAACGCATGCATGTGACGAATCATGACGTCATAAGAACGCCATCACTCATGACGTCATGTTTACACTATTCTCTACTTTGGTTCCTTCTTTCTGGTGTTTTCTTTTTATTTCGTTTGTTTACAAGAATACATAATGGTAACAGGATAAATAGAATAGATGGTTGGTGAATAGGAAAAGTTATTGGTCTCGCCTTCGGAATATTATCCGTTTTCGCCTTCGGCTGACCTCACCGGATAATATTCCTACGCCTTGCCCTATAACATTTACGATTCACGACACCAAACATCTATTCTCTCTGTACAAAGGGGTCAGTGGAAAACCCTGTAATATGTATGGTTTGAAAAAGACTTATGCTATCAGGAGTTTACCGGTTGATTGGTATAAGCAAGAAACTTAAACTTTAATTTTTTTACATAGTGCCTTTAGAATTTAATGCCAAGTCCTGGTGCCTTTTGCCCACCACTAGTTTACGGCAGGACTTGTTTGCATTATATAACAATAGCCTTTAAAAACCTCCTTTTCAATTTCAAATTTCTATAAAAAATCATGTAGTTTTCCAAAAAAAATCAAAGTTGCATCAGGATTCCTAATTCCGGAAAAGCAATTCTAATTCAAGGATAAGTCTTTATCCCTCTGCTGCCGCTAATGTAACAAATGTAACAAACCAAGCAAATTGACCTCTTACAGACCAAATTACATCTGATCCGTGAAAAACTAATCAGTTGTGTGGTCCATCAAGGATTTAAATACCTACATGTTTTCTATAGGTTGCCTAATATGCATTAACGTTCTGCAATCATTACACAGCTATCTTAGCAACTATCCAAAACTAATGAGCCTAGACCTCTTCTCAATAATATAAGGAAAAAAAGCCCTGTATGGTTCGAATAAATACCTATGCCGTCAGGACTTTACCTGTTGATTGGAATAAGAAAGGTGTAGGACAGAAGCTGATTCCAGAAAGGATCCTGAGGTGAGATTGGTGTGGTGCTGGCAAACTTGAGCAGGTAACTGTTGGTCCCCAGGTCACTGAAACTGCTGCTATTCGCCCCCATCTTTCACAATGGACCAGGCTGAAATGGTAATTAACACGGGTAGATGAGCTTATATATATTGTGTGTTCCGTTCAATACTACAGTAAGTGCTTCATGCTAATTGCATTACACCCTCTATATGTCCTATTACTTATAAGTCGGAGTGGTCCCTTACTGTCAGTGACAAGCCAAATACAAGATGTAAATAGAAAGACCAATAACAAGAGATAGAGTACTGGCGGGTCAGTAGTGACCTTTAACTTAGTTTAAGTAACTTCCTGCGCATCATTCTGCTTGTAGGGGATAAAGTTGTAGAACACTGATTAATGTCAATCCTGTATAGAAGTCAAAGGCCTAAAAAAAAGGTTGTTTGTTTAGGGTAACCCGACCCTACCTAGCCAAACCTGACTACCCTTAAGATTTTATTTGACCATTGGATGCAAAAATCAATTGGTGCCGTATTTTTAACATGTCCATTTGAAACTTCACGCGCATTTCTGACTGGGCAATTTACGAGTTGAATAGACTGAGAACATCTGACAAATGTTTTAATATACGTGTTGTCTATCAGCCCTTTAATTCAACAACTTGTGAATATGCATTTTGATGGATGCTGGTATGTTTCAGAAGACAGTTCTATGTACTGTTTAACTGTTTTCTTTAAAGAAACAGCACGCATAACTGAAGCTTAAAATAAAAATAAAAAAATAATAAAAAATCCCTACCTACCCTACCCACTGATTTTGAAGATGTTACCCTAAACAAACAATTCATTTTTTTAGGCCTAAGATTGCTTTTTTAATTATTTTGATGGGGCAATATAATGTCGAAAATTCAAAGAATCAAAATAGTGTCAGACTTATAAAATTCCTGGTTTTCGGATTTATAGCACAAATTGGCCACTCAAAGTCAATTGATAAGACAAGATATCTAAAATAAACTTACATACCACCAAATTATGGCATCAATTGCTGTTAAACAATTAAAAAACGCAGATTTAGGATTTTCACACACCAGTGCACATGAGCAATGGAAGTTTATCTGGAGCAGAAAAATCGTCACCTAGTGTCAGTTAAACGTTTCTTTCGAAGTAAATCTGAGGAATACCAACACATTTTGTGTATGGATCAATTAAAAGGGGATTAATTCAGAACTGTGAGTAATGTCATTTGATATTTTACTGTGAATGGAAATATCAGTCTTGAAACGTAGATACGATGTCGTAACGTCTTGTGGCTGCTATCTGGTTGCCACCGACATTACGATTCCACGCTCATCACTTGTTGGAGCAAAATCAATTTCAACAACCACATGATTGATAACTTTTTTATGATAACCCTAGCATAGTATTGTCTTAAATATCAAATCAAACAGCTTGATAGAGGCTAAAATTTCTTAATTAAGTTGAATTTCTTAATTGTTGGTGAAATTTAGTGAGAAACAAACGGTTAGTGGCCATTTTGATTTTTTTTGCAACTTCTCGCACTTTCATGGGTAAGAGTTCAGAAAAGTGAAAATACTCAAATTTCAAGCTGGGGGCCTCGGGGCGGCGGGCCCCCGGTGGGTACAGGGCAACGCCCTGGCTGGGGGTCCAGGGGGCCTCCTCCGGCCCCCGAAAGCTCCTGGATTTTAGCATATCGGAGTGCAATCTGAGGCCTTTAAATATACTTAAACACTGATATTATTCTCTACATTTTGAAGGTGAAATAGATGCAACACTACAAATCAAAGGTTCAAAAGTTAGAAAAGCAGAAAGTTGATCTACACAATGTCAATTTATTTTCACAATCAGTAACTGTAAGATGAGAAAGTTGCTAATCACCCAAAAGTCACTTAAAATTGACAGGATCTCAAAAATCTCTACTGAATCGTGTCTAGGAATGATTTTTCTTTTCAAAAACACTGTTTGTTTTATCAAAATCCGTCAATGCAATCAGAAACAGCAAAGAGTTTCACAAAATTCTGCGTAAAATTTCACCATGACATTCCTGACGTCCACGGACGGATGCACGAAACCAGTAGTTTTTAGCAAATTTTCACTAATTCCTCCCCGAAAATATCCAAAAGCCACATACCTTCGAAAGATATGTCCATTCTCTTTCGATATGATGTGGTTACAACATCGGGCATCGGACACACAACTCACATTTGCGATATTAACAATAAATATTCACTATTTGACGTTTGGAGTCGGCCATTACTTTTTCTAATCGGAGTAAATAAATAACGTAATCCCATTGGTTGTCAAAATTAATTCGATTGATTCGGCAATTATCATTGTTTTCTTAACCAATGGGATGACGTTATTTATTTACTCCGTTTAGTGAAGATAACAACAACAATTTGACCTGCCGGTTCTTGGACGTCAGGAATGTCATGGTGAAATTTTATGCAGAATTACCCCCCCCCCCCCCCCCCCGAGTTTATGCGATTTGGAAAAACGGCCCTGACGAAGATCGGAAATACGGAATTCCGTCATAATACGGAAAACTTTTATCCATGCACTTTCTGCTTTAAAAAATATGGTAATTACCCACTGAACATGAAGGGTTCTTCCAATGAAAACACTTGTTTTCCCGCCTTTTTTACAACCTTACTACAACTTCCAAAGATGGAATACCCCTACATGTTTAGCTCCGCCCAATTTGACCCAATTTTTGGTTGTCAATTGTTGCAGGATAGTCCTGGATATCCAAATGAAAACTGGAAGTGATGGATTTGAGAAATGAAATGTATAAGGATTACGAAAAATCCTTCTATTCTCTTAAAATAATGGAAAAATATTAACTTTTGGACTCTGAGGTATGAGATTATATGTATATGTATAATCAGGTGAAGTTTTGTTGCATTTAATTGCCCCATTTTTTAATGATCGTAGCGGTTGTGATACACAACCGGCCTGTTCCAAAGAGCTAAGAGGGCGGATTTACTACCGTGTCCCAAACAGGACACGGTAGTAACATCACTTCTATTCAAACGGTGCGACAAATTTTATTATATTTTATTCATAAAATGAATACTTCGAAAGTTTGATGTGACAGGAGATATTATCTATTGCAAAATATTATCAATATTTCCCGATCGCTTCAAATTAGTTTGACTAGTGTCGATGTAAATTGAATACCACCATGACTGAAGCACAGGGAGAAATATCATAATAGACCTTTATTAACACTATATATACACAAGGGAAACAACTTCAAAGAGAAACCAGTTCTGACGTTCCGCGCATACCAGTCCGTAATTCTTTATACGATCGCTAGTTTGTCAATTCTCTGTATGTCGCGCATAGCCAAATGATTTCTGCGTCCAACGATACCTCTCTCAACAGGATCGGTCCAGTCAATCCGGAGAAACCGCAACGACACGGGATATTTTTTTTGAATTTTGTTAATTGGGAATAGATCGTTGAGAACAGAACCAACCGATGTTTCGGCACTAAACCACCTCAATGAACGTTATTACGGACTGATAAGCTCGGAACGTCAGAACTGGTTTCTCTTCGAAGTTGTTTCCCTTGTGTATATATATAGTGTTAATAAAGGTCTATTATGATATTTCTCCCTGTGGACTGAAGCCTCTTGCCAAAGGACTCTCACACAAACACAGAAGTAGAACCCAGAAGTCTTGATGTAGTTAGATAGTGTTAGTATTCGTTACACTTTATAAATCAGTATACATGTCTTAATCGATGGGATATAATTCATACTCCACCCATTCGCTGTCAAACGAAAGTTGATTGCCTGATATTCGTTTATCGTTCTGTAGATTTCAATTGGGAAGACATTTTGTTGGAAAGCTGATAGGAAAAAAACCCGAAACGCTTGAAAACCTGAGATGACTCACCTCCGAGAAACTGCTCTTAATTACCGTTACCAGTGTTTGCAGTCATTCCAATGTTCATTAGAAATCAAAATTTGTTGACAACACGTCGCATATAATAGTTTACTTCCGGTTTTTTGGGGCAGGTGGAAAGAGCAAACCTAGATTGTTACGGAAATCGTCCCGTGGGGGGGGAGGCGGGCGTTCCCAAATATCCAGACCGCGTGGGCTAGAGTATACCTTGCCCCCCCCCCCCCTCGACGTCATCATCGCAAATGGCAATCTAAATATATCCATTGGCGTAGCTTCCTTGAGGCACTTTAGGCACGTGTCTACACTTTTTTTCAGTATGCAGAAAAGAGCTAAAAACCGCAACAGAGAGGGCTTCCCTTTTCCTGCAAAACATATTTTTATAAAATACATATTTTTTTTTGCTCTCGAATATATGCCAGAATGCACCAGAGCGATTTCAGACTGCTTTTTCTCCCCTATGGGAACATGGCCCCGGACCCTCCACTAGAATAAAGTGCCTACACATTCATTTCAGTCAAGCTACGGCCTTGACATCGGGTTTATCCAATGAAAACTCAGCTCACAGAAATGTCTGAGTAGTTTCGACTGACGAAAACAGTGATGCAAAACGTACTCTAAGCAGTCAGACCCTATATTGTATTCAAATATAAACTTATTTCTTTTAATACAAATAGACGAACCCGCCACTTTTAGTCTAGATTAATAAAATTGATTACCGCGTGAGATTGTGACCTGGCCTATCCATTTTTTCCTTTTTCTTTCGGTTATTTAGTATTTATTAAGATACACATTTTAATACGCTTTCTTTTAATTCATTTAATGATACTGAATTTGTAGATGCATGATTAGTCATGAGAGAGTTTAGGAACATTTATTCTTAGACTGGTCCTCATCTGAAGTTTAGGAACATTTATACTTAGACTGGTCCTCATCTGAAGTTTAGGAACATTTATACTTAGACTGGTCCTCATCTGAAGTTTAGGAACATTTATACTTAGACTGGTCCTCATCTGAAGTTTAGGAACATTTATACTTAGACTGGTCCTCATCTGAAGTTTAGGAACATTTATTATTAGACCAGTCCTCATCTGAAGTCACCTTTCATTGGATAAACCCGATGTGTTCAGATTGATTATGGCCTTCAATGCTTTGATTGAAAAACTATTTTTTTTAATGGAAATAGGTTGCTTACCTTGCGAGCATCATGTAATTAGAGTGTCGACCAATTTCATAATCTGTATCAAAGACTCTTACCCTTTTCAATTTTTCACAAGATAGAATATACATAGTTATTGTTTACAAAGCAAACCGTTTAAACAGTTTACTTAATGCAAAGAAATGTACCGTATCTCTTCAACAAAATTAAGAAAGGAGCTGAGAAGTGTAATAATTATCTAGTTTTGAGAAGCTTAATATATTAGTGATGTCATTTTATTCGTTAAGGTCAGTTTATTTCAAAAACATTCAAATCTCAATCAGTGATACTGTCTGTTTAAAGTTACACTATCCTGTATGAATACATTTGTTCAAAGTGAAAACTCTCAACTTTTCCATTGTCCTAGTTTATGCAACCCGGTTGTGCTTATCTCTTATGCCAAACCAAATCCAAATTGTTTAAGTCTGATATAATGCAACCCACCTGTTTAATTTGCTATTTTTTATTCTACAGTCTAACTTGTGTTAAGCAGCCACCCTTTAAGCAGCCAACCTACCCTAAACAGCCACTACAGAGAGTCCCATTGTTAGATTTATAGTGTAAATCAATTTGTGTTAAGCAGCCAACCTGTCTTAAACAGCTGCTACAGAAAGTCCCATTGTTAGATTTATAGTGTACATCAATTTGTGTTAAGCAGCCAACCTGTCTTAAACAGCCAAATTACTCTGTCCCATAGGCTGGCCTCTTAACACAAGTTTGACTGTATTGTAAATTGTACATTAACACCTTCAATTGTTTCTGAATTATTATGATTAGCCATGTTTACGTCCAGTTTCCATAAATCATTCGAGTCCTTGGAATTCAGTGATATGGGTCCTGCATGACTCAGTGGATAAGACTCAGAACTCGAGGGTCCTAGGTTTGAGCCCCACCTCTGGTTTCGTGAGAGTGGCCATTGGCAAGTCACTTCAGAGCCCTAGCCTTGTACACAGGGATATATATCATAATACCTTTATTAACACACTGATATATATCCCTGTGGCCTTGTACTGGTGTATCCAGGGAAGCTGTTACAAAACTAAAAATTGTTGGTACAGCACCGACCAAGTGGACCCATATGGGGCCTGTATCAGAAACTTACTATAACTAACTATAACTTTGTTCCCTGGATAACCTACCAGTACTACCAGAAATCTACTTTAACTAATATCTAAAGAGAAGGTCAGGTGTGTGTGTGTGTGTGTGTGTGTGCATGCTTTTTTTTTGTTTTAATCCTTAGAATGTTGGGTTATTTTTTTTTTAAATTAGATTTTTGTGTTATCTGCTTTCCAAAACCTTAAATCGTGCCTTGCCCGCGAAACGGTTTTATCAGTTTTTTTTTTTAATTTTACAGGAGAGCTAAAAAACTGTCTCTTTTACTTCATATTGCTTAATTTTCTTTTAAATTCTATATATGTATAAAACAAAACATTGAAAAAGCATATTGCATTAAAATTTAGCATTCATTTTGAAAAAGATGGATTTGTTAAATTATGTTACTTAGAACTGTTTCGCAGTTGACAAAGCATTTGACAAAGTGAGCCACTGCCTACTGCTACATAAGCTTCACCACTATGGCATCCAGGGCCTCACAAACAGATGGATCAAGGCATTCCTCCAGGACCGAAGCCAGGCTGTTGCACTAGATGGACAAGTTTCAGACCCAGTCACTGTAGAGTCCGGCGTGCCCCAGGGTTCTGTACTTGGGCCATCCCTGTTTCTGTTCTATATAAACGACATCCAGGAAGGGCTAGGATCTACTGTTAGACTATTTGCTGATGATACCATAGCATACCTGACAGTAGCATCAAACAGTGACTGCCACCGCCTCCAGTCTGATCTGGACAAACTCGCCTCCTGGGAGACCATGTGGAATATGTAATTTCACCCCAACAAATGCGAGGTCCTATCCATCACACGAAAAAGGAAACCAATCATCCACAACTACCTCCTGCATAACCACACCCTTAAACACGTCACCTTGAGCAGCTAAATACCTAGGATGCACCTTAAACAGCACACTCGATTGGGGCCGGCATATTTCAAACATCACATATAAGGCAAGTAACACCATCGGCTTCCTAAGAAGAAACCTAAATATAGCCTCTACAAAAACCAAAGAAACTGCCTACAAAGCCATGGTAAGACCAACACTAGAGTATGCGAGCTGTATTTGGGACCCATACGAAAAAGGCGACATAGAAGAAATAGAAATGGTCCAACGACGAGGAGCTCGATTTGTCAACCACCGCTACCACAACCGCTCCAGTGTCTCCGACATGATACAATCCCTCAATTGGAACAGCCTTGAACATAGAAGAAAACAATCTAGATTAATTCTACTATACAAAATCATCTGTGAAAAAATAGCCATTGACGCAGCAAACAACCTACAGAAACCAACCAGACAGAGCAGAACTAACAGCACCCTCTCGTATGCAGTCCCCTACGCCAGCACTCTCTCCCACCAGCAGTCCTTCTATCCTCGAACCATCAGAGATTGGAACTTACTACCATATGAAGTCCAGTCAGCAGGCTCAGTT